>CM038718.1:39711920-39784420 GCA_021613375.1 Megaleporinus macrocephalus
GAGAGAGAGAGTGAGGGAGAGAGAGAGGATGAGAGAGAAGAGAGAAAGAGGAGAGAGAGGAGAGAGGGAGAGGAGTGAGGGCAGAGGTGAGAGAGGGAGAGAGAGATGGGAAGAAGAGAGAGAGAGAGAGAGAGGGAGAGGAGAGAGAGAGAGAGTAGAGAGAGAGTGATTAGAGAGAGAGAGAGAGAGAGAGGAAGAGAGTGAGAGAGACGAGAGAGTGGGATGGATTGTGACAGTGATGTGGGGGGGGGGGGTTACCAGAGGCTGTGAGGTGTTCTCCTCGTGGACTCTCGTGTTCCTCTCACACAGCAGGTCTGCAGGAAAACCCGGCTGAATCAGCACTTCCTGTTTGTTATTTAATGAAAATCAAGCGAGGAATATATGATTCAGCCGCCGCGCTACGCTAGGTATCCGGACAGCCTCTGCTCAGCTGAGCTCAACCACCTTCAGATGTTCTGAGCAACGTTATCAGCTACTGAACACCCTCCTCGGCCACTTTATCGGAAACCCCTGCTGTACAGCTACAGCCTGTAGACGAAGTGCTCCTCAACTTCTTCATCTTCAGGACTCACCTGTACAGGTAGCTTCTCTCTCACAACACACCTTCCTGTGATATATAGTCACAAAGTGGGTGTTTCTAATAAAGTGTCCAGTTAGTGGAAGGGCAAAGTAGGTGTTTCCAGTAAAGTGGCCAGTTAGTGGAAGTATAAGGTGAGTGTTTCTAATAAAGTGGTCAGTTAGTGGAAGTATAAGGTTGGTGTTTCTAACATAGCGGCTGGTTAGTGGAAGTACAGGGTGTGTGTTTCTAATAAGGTACAGTTAGTGGGAAGGGCAAGAGTAGGTGTTTCCTGTAAAGGTGGCCAGTTAGTGGATGTATAAGGTGGGTGTTTCTAATATAGTGGTCTGTTAAGTGGAAGTATAAGGTGAGTGTTTCTAATAAAGTGGTCAGTTAGTGGAAGTTAGAGGGGGGTGTTTTAATAAAGTGGTCAGGTTGTTTAGTGGAAGTATAAGTGGGTGTTTCTAATAATTACGTGTGTCAGTTTGCTGGAAGTATAAGATTTTAGAGTGTGTGTTTCTAATAAAGTGGTCAGTTTAGTTGAAGTAGAATGGTGTTGTTTCTAATAAAGTGGTCGTTTGTGGAGAGTGAAGGTGGGTGTGTTTTCTAATAAGTTGTCCAGTGAGTGGGAAGGGCCAAAGTAGGTGTTTTGTTTCCAGTTAAGGGGCCAGTAGTGGAGTATAAGGTGGGTGTTTTCTATTAAATGTGGTCAGTTTGTGGAAGTATAGGTGTGTTTGTTTCTAATAAGTGTCCAGTTAGTGGAAGTACATAAGGTGGTGTTGTTTACTAATAAAGTGGTCATGTTAGTGGAAGGGATAAGTAGTGTGTTTCCAGTTCAAAGTGGCCAGTTAGTAGGAAGTAATAAGGTGGGTGTTTTCTAATAATAGTGGTCCAGTATAGTGGACGTCATAATGTGTGTGTTTGCCATAAAGTGGCCAGATAGTGGAAGATAGAAGGTGGGTGTTTCTAATTAAAAGTGATCTGTTAGTGGAAGTTATAAAGGTGTTGTGTTTCTAGTATAGTGGTCATTAGTGGATGTAGGACAGGTGTCGTGTTTCTAATAAATAGTGGTCAGTTAGTGGTGAGTAAGGTAAAGGTGGGTGTTTCTAATCACATGGTGGTCAGATAGTGGATAAGTTAGTAAGGTGGTGAGTTTTCTAATTTAAAGTGGTCAGTTAGTGGAAGTATTTGAGAGGTGGGTGTGTTTCGTAATAAAGTGGTCAGTTTAAGTCGAAGTTTAAAGAAGTGTGTGTTTCTAATAAAGTGGTCAGTTAGTGGGAGGTACGAAGGTGGCGGTGTATCTAATACAGTGATCAGATAGATGGAGAGTTAGAAGGTGTGTGTGTTTCTAATAAAGTGGGACAGTTTAGTGGAGTTATGTATAAGGTGTGTGTTTTCTATATAAAGGTGGTCAGGTTAAGTGGAAGTTATTAGGTGGGTGTTTCTAAATTATAAGGTGGACAGTTAGTGGAAGTATGAGGTGCGTTGTTTCAAATAAAGTGGTCAGTTTAAGTGGAAGTATAAGGTGTGTGTTTCTAATAAAGTGGACAGTTAGTGGAAGTAGAAGGTGTAGTAGTTTCTAATAATGTTCAGTTAGTGGAAGTAGAAGGTGCGTGTTTCTAAAAAGTGGTCAGTTAGTGAAGGATAAAGTGTTGTTTTCTAAAAAGTGGTCAGTTAGTGGAAGTATAAGGTGTGTGTTATCTAGTCAAGTGGTCAGTTAGTGGAAAGTATAAGGTGAGTGTTTCTAATAAAGTGGTCAGTTTCGTGGAAGTAGAAGGTTGAGTGTTTCTAACAAAAGTGGTCAGTCAGTGAAGTATAAGGTGAGTGTTTTCTATAAAGTGTCAGTTTAGTGGAAGTATAAGGTGTGTGTTTTCTAATAAAGTGGGTCAGTTAGTGGAAGTATAAGGTTGTGTGTTTTCTAATAAAAGTGGTCAGATTAGTTGGAGTATAAGGTGGGTTGTGTTTTTCTAAATAAAGTGGTCATGTTAGTGGAAGTAACAAGGTTGAGTGTTTCTCATAATAAGTGGTCAGTTAGTGGAAGTATAAAGGTGTGTGTTTCTAATAAAGTGGTCAGTTTAGTGGAAGTATAAGGTGGGTGTTGTTCTAATAAAGTGGTCAGTTAGAGGAAGGTATAAGGTGTGTGGTTTTCTAATATATACTCGTTGGTCAGTTAGTGGAAGATAATATATACGGGTTGTGTTTCTTCTAATAAAGTGGTCAGTTAATGGAATGGTATAAGGTGGGTGTTTATTTATTCCTTAAACTAAAAAGTGGTCAGTTAGTGGAAGTATAAAGGGTTGGTGTTGCTACACATAGCGGTCAGGGTTAGTGGATAGTACAGGGCTGTTGTGGTATTCTAATAAAGTGACAGTACCGAAGCAGGAGTGAGTATTAGTAATTAAGGGGGTATTTAATCTGAGGTAATAAACAGATCTGGCTGGTCAGGTGTGCGTGCTGATGGGAGTGAGCAGGTATTAATGTGCTGCTGGAGCGTTTGAGCCCACGCGTCTCGTACAGAGGGAAATGAATGAGCCGGCCTGGAGAAGCCCCCGCGCTGCATTTCAGCACATTAGCGCAGGTCTGCCTTCACATTCACTCCGACAGCCTCACAGCCCCAGATCAAAGCCCAGCTTCCCTTCTGAGGCGCGGCCAGGTCACCATATGGATCACGATCAGACCGGATTATCTGAGAAAAGGCCATCGGATCCAGCTCGGAGGTCAGACGGAGCTGCAGATCATCTCCGCTTCTTTTGTTGCTTGTGATTATTTCATCTTATATTTAGAGATTTAAGACGGAATTAGAGATCAAAACCTCTCAGACCTGGAAATCCTACATCACTCATCACCGCTACCTGTCCGTCAGCTCCGTCTCCTCTCACCGCTAATCCACACACGCCTCCCCGTCTCTCCACAGCACACTCCATACAAACAGACACAGAGCAGGAGAGAGAGAGAGAGAGAGAGAGAGAGAGAGAGAGAGAGACAAAGAGAGAGAGAGAGAGAAAGGAAGAATGAAAGAGAGGAGAAAGGAGGACACTATGTGTGTGTGAGATAGAGAGAGTATGTGTGAGAGAGAGTGTGAGTGTGAAAGAGAGAGTGTGTGAGAGAGAGAGTGTAAGTGAGAGAGAGTGGTGGAGAAAGTGTGTAAGGGGTAGTGTCAGAGACAGTGTGTGTGTGAGACAGTGTGTGAGAGAGAGAGTGTGTGTGAGAGAGTGTGTGAGAGAGAGAGTGTGTGTGTGTAAGAGTGAGAGAGAGTGTGTGTGAGAGAGAGTGTGAGAGTGAGAAAGTGTGAGAGTAAGAGAGATAGTGAGAGAGGGAGTGTGAGTGAGAGAGAGAGAGTGTGTGTGTGTGTTGTTCGTGTGTGGTGTGTGTGTGTGTAAGAGTGAGACGAGAGTGTAGTGGGAGGAGAGAGTGTTTTATGTCGGAGAGGGAGGGTGTGAGTGTGAGATGTGAGGAGAAAGGGTGAGAGTAAGAGAGATAGTGAGAGAGGGAGTGTGAAGTGATGAGAGAGGAGAGTGTGTGTGTTGTGTTATGTGTGTGTGGTGTAAGAGTTTGTGAGAGATGAGTGGTGTGTGAGACAGAGTGTCAGAGAGAGTGTGTGTAAGAGAGTGTGTGTGAGAGTGAGAGTGTGAGAGTGAGAAAGTGTGAGAGTAAGAGAGATAGTGAGAGAGAGGGAGGTGTGGTGAGGAGGAGAGTGAGAAGAGGAGAGTCGAGAGGATACAGAAAACAGTTGCAGGAGAGGGAAAGAAAAGGGAAAGAAAGAGAGAGTGAGGGGAAGAAAGGAAGAATGAAAGAGAGGGAGAGAGGAGAAAAGAGGACACAGACAGATGCTGGAGAGAAAGACAGAGGAGAAGAAAGACAAAGAGAGGAGAAAGAGAATGGAAAGAAAGAATAGGGGGAAACAAAGAAAAAAAGAGGAGAGAAACAGAGAGAGTAAAAAAGAAGAGACAAAAAAAAGAGAAAAAAGAGACTACGAGGGAGAAAAAGAGGTCTGGAGGGGAATAGAGAGATACAGAGAGAGGAGAATGAGAGAGAATGGAAGAGAGACAGACGATTAGCGAGAGAGAGAGAGAGAGAGAGAGAGGAGACCGTACATCGAGATAGAGAGAGGGGGGAGAGAGAAGAGATAGAGAGAGAGAGAGAGAGAGAGGAGAGAGAGAGAGTAGAGAGAGAGAGAGAGAGAGGAGAGAGAGAGAGGTAGAGAGAGGGAGAGCAGAGAAGAGAGAGAGAGACAGAGCGAGAGAGAGAGAGAGAAGAGAGAGAGAGAGAAGAGACAGGGAGAGAGAGAGAGAGAGGAGAGAGAGGAGAGGAGAGAGATGCAGAGAGAGAGAGAGAGAGAGGAAGAGAGAGAGACAGAGGGAGAGAGAGAGGGAGAGGCAGAGAGAGTAGAGAGAGATGGAGAGGAGAGAGGAGAGAGGCAGAGGGAAGAGACAGAGAGGAGAGTGCGAGGGAGGAGAGAGGAGACGCAGAGAGAGAGGAGAGACGGGAGGGGAGAGAGAGAGAGGTAGAGAGAGAGGAGAGAGAGGGAGGGAGAGAAGTCAGAGGGAGAGAGAGAGAGAGAGAGAGAGAGAGATTAGAGGAGATGTTGAGAGAGAAGAGAGGAGAGAGAGAGAGGAGATGAGAGAGAGAGAGAGAGAGTGAGAGGAGAGAGAGAGGAGAGAGAGAGAGGGAGAGAGAGCGAGACAGAGAGAGGGAGAGAAGAGCGGAGAGAGACAGAGAGAGAGAGATGCGAGGCAGAGACAGAGAGAGTAGAGAGAGGGGAGACGATGAGAGAGGTAGCAGAGGTGTGAAGTGGAGGAGAGCAGGAGAGAGAGAGGAGGGGAGAGAGAGCGGGAGAGAGAGAGAGATTAGGATAGAGAGAGTGAGAGAGGAGAGAGATAGATAGAGAGTGGTTCCAGATGAGAGAGGAGAGAGAGGGGTGGAGAAGAGAGAGAGAGAGAGGGTGAGAGTGTGAGGAGAGAGAGAGAAAGAGAGAGGAGAGAGAGAGGGAGAGACAGGAGAAGGACGCGTAGAGAGAGGAGGACGGGAGAGAGAGAGGGAGAGAGAGAGAGGAGAGAGAGAGAGAGAGAAGTCAGGGGTGAGAGAGAGGGAGAGAGAGAGGGAGAGACAGAGAGGATGAGAAGAGAGAGAGGAGAGATAGAGGGAGAGAGGAAGGAGCGGAGAGAGATTGGAGGAGAGGAGAGATGAGAGGGAAGAGAGAGAGAGGGGAGGACTGAGAGGAACGATGAGAGAGAGATGAGGAGAGGAGAGAGAGAGAGAGAGAGTCAGGGTGAGAGAGTGAAGGAGTATGGGAGCTTATCGAAATCCTGCCTCTATAATCCGTGTCCCGGCTTTTACGGAGCACAGCCACCCGGAGAGTCCAACATGTGTTTAGAGGAGCCATTCCAGAACGGCTTTACACACCTTATCTCCAAACACACTCACACTGGAGGAGGAGGGGGGCAGGGGGCGGGGGGACGGGTGTCAATCACAAACAGTCCCATCACATCACTCCTACACAATAACCCCCCCCCCCCCCCCCCCCCCCCCCCCCCCCCCCCCCCCCCCCCCCCCACCCCCCCCCCCAATCAAATACGCCCCCATTTCAGGAGATACAGTATACACTGTAAACAACAACTGGCTATGGTGTTTACAGTGGTGGTGATGGTGTTTACAGTGGTGGGGGTGGTGAGTACAGTGGTGGTGTTGAGTATACAGTGGTGGTGATTGATTTTATAGTGGTGGTGATGGTGTTTACGAGTGGTGGGGATGGGTGTTTTCAGTGGTGGGGATGGTGTGTCAGTGGGGGTTATGGTGTTTACAGTGGTCGGTGATGGTGTTTATAGTGGTGGTGATGGTGTTTTACAGTGGTTTGGTCGTGGTGTTTACAGTGGTGGATGATGAGGTTTATAGTGGTGGTGTGGTGTTTTCGGTGGTGGTGATGGTGGTGTTTACAGTGGTGGTGTGGTGTTTACCAGTGGTGGTGATGGTGTTTACAGTGGTGGTGTTGAGTTTACAAGTGGTGTGGTGATGTTTACAGTGGGTTCGTGCTGTGGTTTGATGGTTTGTTGTTTACGTGGTTTGGTGATGGTGTTTACAGTGGTGGGGTGGTACTGGGTGTCTTACTAGTGGTGGTGGTTATGGTGTTTTACAGTGGTGGTGTTGATGTTTACAGTGGTGGTGTTGTTGTTCTATCAGTGGTGGTGTGATGGTTTTAGTGTGTACAGTGGTGGTGGTTTATGGTGTTTACAGTGGTGGTCGGTGATGGTGTTTACAGTGGTGGTGTTGATGTTTACAGTGGTGGTGCTGATGGTGTTTACAGTGGTGGTGATGGTGTTTGTAAATGGTACTATATAATAAATGTTATATATGTGCATATTTAGGTATTTAACAGTATTAATTAATTAAATTCCAATTTGGTCAATTTTTATTTTTCTGTTTATTTTTCTGACAGTTTATTTTTCTAAAAGTGTATTTATATATATATATATATATATACATACACACACACTTTTATTGGTCATAAAAATATATATATACTAAATTTCTCTTTTGTCTAAACCACAGCTGGACAGGTTCGTCAACCAATACATCACTAGTTTCACAGACCTGTGAGATAATGAGGAATGTCGGCCACCTGACGGAGTTACAGCAGTACTGAGTTTACCGACCCTGCCCGCCGCACACAACCATACACTCCGCCAGTCATAGCCCTCAGACCCAACCTAACGACTAGCACCGCGGCTAATAGCGGCTTACGGCACCCACGGGAGCCGAGGAGGAACCTCTGAGGTCGAGAAGATCCACGATGAAAGCCAATAAACTTCTGCTCATACAAGGCCATAAACACCGGACCCGGCCTCCAGCACTGCAGGAGAACGCTTTAGCTTAGCGCAGCTGGAGAACCCATCATCACCCACCCCGTAACTCACGCTATGTATATTAGCAGGCGCATCTACTGGGCTAGTAAACGTGTCTTCTCTGACGGGTGTCCTGTTACGGACCCCTGAGGTAAAGTTACTCGCCAATTCCATTTATGTACTGTGAGATCACAAGTGGAAAAAGTACCCATAAGCCCCGGCTCAGTAGGAAAAGAGCCAGAACGACGCAGCTGCTAAATTGAAATACAGGCTGCGGAGGAAAAACGTTTCGAATCGAAATCTGAGCTGGATAAAGAAATAAATTAACCCCTAAATGCACACCTCGGCCCCAGTCTCGCCCATCAGTCATCTGCTCAGTCATTTATCCTTTCAGTCAATCGTACGACATCAACTGATTTCAACTGATCCACTCAAATCTATACATTTAAAATAAATTAGACTGGAGATAAGACAGTACAGACTCGACTCTGTGGTGAAATCACTGCATGGACTCTGGAACACTTCCCAATAGAGGGACCGATATGAGCCCATACAATACATATCACGATATTTTATGGTATTTTTTGTTATATAACGATACTCCTAGGTGATATGACAGACCACAATGAATTATATTTCAAGAATACACTACTGTGCAAACAAAATGAAAATTAAATTTTATTATTGCATACAATATGATATGGCACACCCCTAAGTGAGGTGATATTAAAAATAGAAATTTTCATCACGATATGGTACCAGTACGTCAATGATCCAGGAAAGTACAAGATAATAAATAAAGCACTCCAAATGTCTCCACATATTCCAGGACGTGAAGTAAAAGTGAAGCGAAACTGGAGATAAAATCTCGTACTGTAGTAAATATCTACTGGGAAAAGAGAAAAGTGTGAATTTATTTAATTTAGATAAATAACAGTAAAAGTAGTAACCTGGTGTGATAAACTTAGTGATGGGAGATACTGGGTGTGATATTTCAGGGTATATATATCGATTCACCATATTAAAATCTTGTTGATGATATTATTGTGTATGATAATGATATGACACCACAACAATTCCCAACCATCACCCTGGTTCGTCACAGACTTCCAGACACGATCAAGCAAAGAAGCACCCATGATAATAAGCAGAGTCCAGAAACAGTGCTGCCGACCTTTCTATCTGGGCCAGAGCATCAGTTGATATATATGGGGTGGCATTTAAGTAGCAACAAGGTCCTGGGTGACTTGTGTGTTCCCGTAATGCTGGATGGTAATATATGGGATTTTGGCGCACACATGTGCTAGCCTCTAGATGACGTCTTTTGTCTGGGAAGCTCTCATCAATTGAATCTCATGAAGTTTATTTTTTCCCATAGAAAATGAATAGGATGGGAAAAGTGCATGCCAAGCTATTAAACTTCTGCCTGTGACCGACAGACCACTGTTTCACATACACTGACTCAGGGCGGGGCGTCCATTGACTGCAGTGTTGGTTTTACCACCTGCACGTCGACCTGTTTTGTCTATTTTTTCCCATCCCTCCTTTTTTTCATAGAGTCCCATATCATTTTCAAGCACAGCCCAACATCACAGTTTCATTTAACCTACAACCTCCAAACTGCCTGTACTCACTCAGAGCAGAACCCCAAACCCACTGACCCGCACTCCTCTACTCCGTTCCTCACACTGCTTAAGCTGAAATGATCGTTATCTGACCAAGTATTTCTCTGTTCTCTTGGAGAGAAAGTCTGAGAATGTCTAAGGTTTCTATCTACAGATCTCAGAACAGCACACTCTTAAATATTCCATTTTATAAATTTCGCTAAACGAATGACAGAAATTGCAGAAACAGGTCACGAATCACTTTCAGGAACGAGGAAAAGTCTTTTCCCATCAGAAACAGAGTTCCTAATAACAGTGATGTAATTATATGAATGTTACTGCAATGACTTTGAAACTCTTCCCCGCCGCCTGTCCCACAGCGTTTCACTTCACCACAGGTTTATTTCACGACGTTCACCTGCACATGTGCTCTAGAAGCTCAACTGTGTTGTTTGACTGAGAGTTCAGTACTCAGAGCTGTACATACCCTGAACCTCCAACTCTGTTCTTCAGATACAAATCCTGCTTTTACAGAAGAGGGAGGATAAAACAGAACATTTACACACTCAACCCACAACACCAACCAGACATTTACACACAACCACAACTCCAACCAGCAAACCAGAACATCTACACACCACCACAACACCCAACCAGCAACCACGAACATATTACACACAAACCACAAACACCAACCAGAACAATTACACACAACCACAACACCAACCACACATTTACACACCACCCACAGCACCAACCAAGAACATCAACACACCACCACAACACCAACCAGCAACCAGAAACATCTACACACCAACCACAACACCAACCAAACATATACACAACAACCACTACACCAACGGCAACCTAGAACATCTACACACCACCACAACACACAACCAGCAACCAAACTTTACACACAACCACAACACAACAGAACATTTACACACAACCACGACACCAACCAGCACCAAACCATTTACACACAACCACAACACCAACCAGCAACGAAACATTTACCACAACCAAACAACAACAAACCAGAACATTTTACACACAACCCAACAACAACCAGAACATTTACACACAACCACAACACCAACCAGCAACCAGAACATTACACACACCACAACACCAACCAGCACCAGAACATTTACACACAACCACAACACCAACCACAACCAGAACATTACACACACCACAATACCAACCAGCAACCAGAAATATTACACACAACCACAACACCAACCAGCAATTACACACAACCACACCAACCAGCAACCAGAACATCTACACACCACCACAACACCAACCAGCAACCAGAACATTTACACACAACCACAACACCAACCAGCAACCAGAACATTTACACACAACCACAACACCAACCAGCACCAGAACGTTTACACACAACCACCACACCTACCAGAACATTTACACACAACCACAACACCAACCAGCAACCAGAACATTTACACACAACCACAACACCAACCAGAACATTTACACACAACCACAACACCAACCACAACCAGAACATTTACACACAACCACAACACCAACCAGCAACCATAATTTACACACAACCACAACACAACCAGGACATTTACACACAACCACACACCAACCACAACCAGAACATTTACACACAACCACACCACCAACCAGCAACCAGAACATTTACACACAACCACACCACCAACCAGCAACAGAACATTTACACACAACCACAACAACAACCAGAACATTACACACAACCACAACACCAACCAGCAACCAGAACATCTACACACCACCACAACACCAACCAGCAACCAGAACATTACACACAACCACACCACCAACCACCAACCAGAACAATTTACACACAACCACAACACAACCAGCACCAGAACATTTACACACAACCACACCACAACCAGCAAACCAGAACATTTACACACAACCACAACACCAACCAGAACAGAACTCAACCACAACACCAACCAGCAACCAGAACTTACACACAACCACAACACCAACCAGCAACCAGAACATTTACACACAACCACAACACCAACCAGAAACATTTACACACAACCACAACACCAACCAGCAACCAGAACATTTACACACAACCAACACCAACCAGCAACCAGAACATTTACACACAACCACAACACAACCAGAACATTTACACACAACCACAACCCAACCAGCAACCAGAACATCTACACACCACCACAACACCAACCAGCAACCAGAACATTTACACACAACCACAACACCACCACCAGAACCAGAACATTACACACAACCACAACCAACCACAACCAGAATATTACACACAACCACAACACCAACCAGAACATTTACACACAACCACAACACCAACCAGAACATTTACACACACCACAACACCAACCAGCACCAGAACATTTACACACCAACCACAACACCAACCAGAACATTTACACACAACCACAACACCAAGCCAGCAACCAGAACATTTACACCACAAACCACAACACCAACCAGAACATTTACACACAACCACAACACCAACCAGCAACCAGAACATTTACACACAACCACAACACCAACCAGAACATTAACACACAACCCACAACAACCAACCAGGCCAACCAGAATCATTTACACACAACCACAACACCAACCAGCAACCAGAATATTTACACACAACCACAACACCAACCAGGACATTTACACACAACCACACCACCAACCAGCAACCAGAACATTTACACACAACCACACCACCAACCAGCAACCAGAACATTTACACACAACCACACCACCAACCAGCAACCAGAACATTTACACACAACCACAACAACAACCAGAACATTTTACACACAACCACAACACCACCAGCAACCAGAACATCTACACACAACCACAAACACCAACCAGAACATTTACACACAACCACAACACCAACCAAGCAACCAGAACATTTACACACAACCACAACACCAACCAGCAACCAGAAAATTTACACACACTCACAACACAACCAGGACATTTACACACAACCACACCACAACAGCAACCAGAACATTTACACACAACCACACCACCAACCAGCAACCAGAACATTTACACACAACACACCACCAACAGCAACCAGAACATTTACACACAACCACAACAACAACCAGAACATTTACACACAACCACAACACCCAACAGCAACCAGAACATCTACACACCACCCACAACACCAACAGCAACCAGACCATTACACACACCACAACACCAACCACCAACCAGAACATTTACACACAACCACAACACCAACCAGCAACCAGAACATTTACACACAACCACACCACCAACCAGCAACCAGAACATTTACACACAACCACAACAACAACCAGAACATTTACACACAACCACAACACCAACCAGCAACCAGAACATCTACACACCACCACAACACCAACCAGCAACCAGAACATTTACACACAACCACAACACCAACCAGCAACCAGAACATTTACACACAACCACACACCAACCAGCAACCAGAACATTTACACACAACCACAACACCAACCAGCAACCAGAACATTTACACACAACCACAACACCAACCAGCAAACCAGAACATTTACACACAACCACAACACCAACCAGCAACCAAACCATTTACACACAACCACAACACCAACAGCAACCAGAACATTTACACACAACCACAAACACCAACCAGAACATTTACACACAACCACAACACCAACCAGAACATTTACACACAAACCACAACACCAACAACAGCAACCAGAAACACACAACCACAACAACAACCAGAACATTTACACACAACCACAACACCAACCAGCAACCAGAACATTTACACACAACCAGAACATTTACATACAACCACAACACCAACCAGCAACCAGAACAGTGGTGGAGAAATCCAGCATTCCAGGCTGTGAAGGGAACGTCACCACTTTCAATAATTCCCAACAAACAACCCAACTGTCAGAGCTACAGGGGTTGGACAATGAAACTGAAACACCTGGTTTTAGACCACAATAATTTATTTGTATGGCGTAGGGCTTCCTTTTGGGTCCAATACAGCGTCAGTTGGTCTCGGGAATGACATATACAAGTCCTGCACAGTGGTCAGAGGGATTTTAAGCCATTCTTCTTGCAGGACAGTGTTCAGGTCACTACCAATGGCTTGGTATTCCTTGGCAGTGACGCGCCCATCTAGCACAAGTATTGGACCAAGCCCCAACCATCACTGATCCACCCCCATGCTTCACTCTGGGCATGCAACAGTCTGGGTGGGTTGCTTCTTTGGGGCTTCTCCACACCGTAACTCTCCCGGATGTGGGGAAAACAGTAAAGGTGGATCATCAGAGAACAATACATGTTCACATTGTCCACAGCCCAAGATTTGATCTCCTTGCACCATTGAAACCAATGTTTGGCATTGGCACGAGTGACCAAAGGTTTGGCTACAGCAGCCCGGCCCATAATGTAGTGTTATTGTAATATTTTGAGCTAAACTGTCTCTCATCTTCTAACTGAACTTCACACTCTGCTCTTACTGGTGCAGTTATTGAAGATTGGCCACCAGACTGGTCCAATTTAGCCATGAAACCTCCCACATTACAATGACAGGTGTTTCAGTTTCATTGTCCAACCCCTGTACATGTTCATCCTTAAACCAGCCTGAAGTTCCTCTTCTCCACATTCTTCATCTAATGTTCCACCTTAAACACTGCAGCTCGTACAGACACCAGAATGGAACCACAGCAGCGTTTAAGGTGGAACGGAGAATTCCCAAAACCAGCTGCTGAACTTCCAACATCTTTAACAGAATCCTGAACAACTTTAACTCTGCAGTCTGTACATTTCACTCCGGAGAGTTTCTCCAACACTCGGACACCATGGAGCAGCTTCAGCTCAGCGTTCAACACTGAAGAGACTGAAGAGACGAGCAGCTCCACCTTTATTAGCACCACAACCTCAACAGTGACTGGAAGTAGCAGCCATGCTGTGTGAGTGGATCACTGTGTGCTGGTTGAAGCAGATCATCTTCAACTGAAAGTTTCACAGAAACACCTTTAATCTACTTTGTGTTTGATGTTCAGATGAAAGAGAGGAGCTAGTACAGGTAAGTGTAAAAGTGCTTATGTACAATATAAAATGCTACTATTTCAAAGTAAAGACAAAGTAAAGAAATATATTATTAAACGTCAGCATGTGTGTGTGTGAGTGTGTGTGTGTGTGTGTTTGTGTGTATGTGTGTGTGTGTGTGTGTATGAGCCATGCAGGCTTTATGTGGGTGCAACCAGCATCAACCTCGATAACACAGCCATCACAGAGCTTCACCCAATGGCTTCTGACAGGACGTTGAGGAGCTATTATCCTGAAGAAACTGCAGTTCAAATCGATTTGTATTATTCTGGAATGCTAAGCCTGCGCTCCCTCTCTCCCTTGCTCGCCCTCTCTCGCTCGAGTTCTCCGCCGTGTCTGGTCCTTCTCACCGCACGGGCTGCCGGTTTAACCCCGCAGGCTGCAGCTGGTGTAACTCTTGAATGCGGGATGTAAAATTCAGATAGTCAGGAAAGGGTTAATTCACATTTTCCTTCAGGGAATTTAAACCAATAGAAATGAAAACAGTGGTGGGGGGGGGGGGGTTACAGGGGGTTACAGAATCCTCCCCCACGTATGACATAGAGCAACAGAAACCTGAAACTTGTGACTGAGGAAACTGCAGGGACTGACCAGCTTAAGACGGATAAGATGTTGTTAGGGGGTTGCTATGGTATCCCAGGTGGTTGCTATGGTGTTGTTGCAGAGTGGTTGTTATGATATTTTAGGTGGTTGCTTGGCTGTCGCTATGTGGTTTCTATGGTGTCCCAGTTGGTTGCTAAGGGGTTGCTAGGTGGGTGCTATGGTACCCTAGATGACGGACAGGGTGTTGCCATACAGATGTTGTAATGGATGATATCCCAGGTGGCTATCCTAGTCAGTCTCTATAGTATCCTAGGTGGTGGCTATGGTGTTGCTGATAGGTTTTATGGTATCTCAGGTGGTTACTATGACATCCCAGTCGGTTGCTAGGTAGTTGCTAGGTGGCTGTCAAGGTATCCCAGGTGATAGCTAATGTGTTAATGTGTGGCTGCTATGGTATCCTAGATGACTGACAGGGTGTTGCTATATGGTTGTTGTAATGGTTCATATCCCGGATGTATGCTAGGGGGTTGCGGAGTGATTTCTAGGTATCCCGGATGATTGACATGGATTTGCTAGACAGCTGCCATGGTATCCCAGGTGATTGCTATTGTGTTGAAGGTAGGTGGTTGCCATGGTATCCCAGATTAAAAGGGTTCTAAGGTATTCCAGGTGGTTGCTATGATAGTCCAGGTGATTACTAGGTGGTGCTAGTGGTTGCTAAGCTATTCCAGGTGATGGTGATTACTAGGTGGTGCTAGTGGTTGCAATGCTATTCTAGGTGACAGTGATTACTAGGGGGTGCTGGTGGTTGCTATGCTATTCCAGGTGATGGTGATTACTTGGTGGTGCTCGTGGTTGCTATGAACTTATAAGGAGTGCTTCACCCTTGACTGCTTACTGAATAAGGAACAATACAAAATGGCCAATCAGAACAGAGTTCATTTACATATACCAGTCTTAAAGAGACAGTAACAAAAACAATCTGTACAAACTGAGTAGAAATGAATTAATGCAAAACCATACGACTGAAATTCAGAGTAAAATAAAAATCAATCAATCAATAAATCAATAATGTGTCTTGCAGTATCTCCGCCTCGCTTTGTTCCGGTGGAATGACAGTGGTCACTTCATTACCTGCCCACTAAAACTATTATCTGCCCTGTACTTTCAATTCCCCCCACGCTGAAGTCCAGCTTCACAGCACAATCACTCTGGTGATCCCTGGTGATTTCTTATCGCTGCGCTCCATGCTGCAGAGGGACCGCGAAGGGGGACGAGGGTCCGCATGCCCGGAGAGATGCTCTGGGATT
This sequence comes from Megaleporinus macrocephalus, assembly GCA_021613375.1. NCBI lineage: Eukaryota > Metazoa > Chordata > Actinopteri > Characiformes > Anostomidae > Megaleporinus > Megaleporinus macrocephalus. The sequence goes on from CM038718.1 coordinate 39,727,930, forward strand.
GGGGTCAGGGTGTAATTTCCCTGGGAGACGTGCACGACTGGAGTAATAACCAGCAGCTTTCTCCCACAGCGCCGGAGCCTGAGGGAGCGTCACTCACACCACAGCTATTACACACCCAGCTGAGTCAATCTGAGGTCCAGGTGGGCAGTCCTCACACTCGGCAACCGTTTGGGAAACACTTGGGTGTAAATCAGAATTCCATTAAAGTTCCAAAACTAATTGAACGGCTGAGATTTAAAAACTGTCATTCAGAGGTTTGGCGTGACTCTACAGAAACTTGTTCACAGTGGTGGTGAATGGAAGCAGACATCCAGCTCACTCTATCAAACTAATTATATGAAACAGTAATTAATACGCTAAATATATATATATTCAGATTTTCTAGATTTTACCATTAAGAGTCATATAAGCTAAGAAGACATGTGTAGATTCACTAGTGGGTTTAATAGTGAATGATATGTGCATATATGTGTTGTAGACATGGTGACCCCTGGTTCCCTTTGCCACCACTGTAAACACCATCACCACTGTAAACACCATCACCACCACTATGAACATCATCACCACCACTATGAACATCATCACCACTGTAAACACCATCACCACCACTGTAAACATCATCACCACTGTAAACACCATCACCACCACTATAAACATCATCACCACCACTGTAAACACCATCACCACCACTGTAAACATCATCACCACTGTAAACACCATTACCACCACTATGAACATCATCACCACTGTAAACACCATCACCACCACTATGAACATCATCACCACCACTGTAAACACCATCACCACCACTGTAAACATCATCACCACTGTAAACACCATCACCACCACTATGAACATCATCACCACTGTAAACACCATCACCACCACTGTAAACATCATCACCACTGTAAACACCATCACCACCACTATAAACATCATCACCACTGTAAACACCATCACCACCACTATAAACATCATCACCACTGTAAACACCATCACCACCACTACAAACATCATCACCAACACCACAATCACCATCACTGTAAACACCATCGCCACCACTGCAAACATCACCACCACTGTAAACACCATCACCACCACTATGAACATCATCACCACTGTAAACACCATCACCACCACTGTAAACACCATCACCACTGTAAACACCATCACCATCACTATAAACATCATCACCACTGTAAACACCATCACCATCACTATAAACATCGTCACCACTGTAAACACCATCACCACTGTAAACACCATCACCACTGTAAACACCATCAATTAATAATAATAAAATAAGATTGTATGATTATTATTATTATTATTATTATTATTATTATTATTATTATTATTATTATTATTATTATTTATTGACTTCTTGGCCCCATCAGAAGCAACACTGATGGCATGTTGGTGAGGGGGGTATGACAGCCTACACGGGGGTGGGGGGCACTTCCTTCTTATGCCCCCCACTAGCAACGGCCCTGGCCAGGAGCAGAATTACCACAGCAGAATTAGCTTTACGAGACCCCTAGACCATCAACATCAGGACCAGCGATTAATCCCCTGAGTTAAAACAACAGCTTAACTAAACCTGCAGCTCTTGTTTGATTGAATACGTAACGGTTAATATCGGCCAATTTAATCAGATAACCGGGGTATCAGTCCACCTGAACTCAGAGTCCCAGCCCAGGACTGGAGGGAGATTCTCCTCCAGACAGAGAATCAATGCACCCAAACAGTAACCTCACACCGGAGCGCCCACTGCAGCCCACCTGTAACCCAACGCTCCTATCAGACTCGGTGTTCAGTTACTGCGGCATGCGCGATTGGAGCCGTGCCTAATGCGGAGCAGGTGAGTCACGTCTGCCCGGCAAGAGAGAAGAGGATGAAGGGAAGGAGGGAGGAAGACGGACAGCAGGCTGATATTCAGACAGGCTGCTAATTAAATACACATCCAGAACCTGTTCAGCATTCAGACCACCCAAACAACCCCAAACACCAACGTAGTGGTGAGGTTCTAGACTCTGGGGTGGTCAGACCATCGTTCAGCTTCTTTGTTTGATGTGTCTGTATCTCCTTTTCTCAGTGAGGAGCTTCATCTTGAACACCTACACATCCTTTCAGACCCACGACAGTGGGGTGTCTTCTCACTGGAAGGACGGACAGAACCACCTGTAGATGTTCTCAGATCTGGAGCTATGAAGGTGGAGTTTGATGTTCTCCTCTCTCCATAAGATCAAAGCTGTTTATCAGATGGGAGGGCAGTGTTGGTGGGTCTAGCAGGTCTTCCAGGTGGTTGTTAGGAGTCACATTAGAAGTTACTGTGGATTTTAATTAGATTAACTATATTGTTATTCATTTTATGCTTTCTGCCAGATCTTTGCCGCGTCCCACAGTTCCAACTCCAGAGTCTCTGGTCTGATTATGTGATTCGTGCTTGTGTACAGCTTTTTGATCGGATGCAGGGATTCGGGATAACAACAGATTTTTCTGGAATTTTTACCCATAGAGAATCAATAGGACGAAAAAGTGTACGCCAATCTACTGAACTTCTGCTCAGCAGACAGAAACTGTTTTACATACACTGACTCAGGGCAGACCCCCGACTACGACTGCAGTGTTGGTTTGACCCGCACTCGTCTGTTTGACATTTTTTCCATCCCTCTTTTTTTCCTCATAGAGTTCCATCCATTTTTGATCACATCCAAACGTCACGGTTTTATTTAACCTACAGCCTCCAAACTGCCTGTACTCACTCAGAGCAGAACCCCAAACCCTAATCCACAGATATACTGACCCACTATATACAATATACTGAATCCTCTATTTGTCATTTATTCATCCCTTGTTTCTCCCATAGGGTCCCATTCATTTTCGGCCAAACATAAACACTATGGCTTTGGTAAACCTACAGCAACCAAACTAGCTGTACTCACTCAGAGCAGATTCCCAAACACACTGACCCACAGACATACTGACCCGCACTCCTCTATTTGTTGTTTATGCTCAACCATCCTGCGTTTCCTTTTAGTTATTCTTTGAACCATTTCCTTTTGGGATCACAGGGTGAGTGAAAAGTCTCAGGACACCCTGGAAAGGAAGGGAAAATGATGTATCTGAATATCCCAGCAAGTAACGGGTGAGGGGGTCTATCTTTTAGGCTAAGGCCCAAACATGGCCACCATCTTGAAAGCTGTCATATTGGATCAAGGACAAGTTTTTCCAATGGGAAGGTGGTCATGTAGTAGATCAAAGAAGACCAGAACTGTCTCAGAAATCAACATGTTTAATGTGGTGTCCCTGGTGCTGAACATGTTGTTCAATGTGGTTGTTGTTGTAACTTTCTGTGTTGGTAACATTTAAACCACAAGACATTATCCAAATCTGATTACATCAATCAATTTCAGAGGCAATTCTGGTCTTCTTTGATCTGCTACACGACCACCTTCCCATTGGAAAAACTTGCCCTTAATCCAATATGGCGGCTTTCAAGATATTTTAGGACATAGCCTCGAACAGGGGTATTTAATTAGAGTTCAGTAAGGTCCAGTTAGAGGAAATTTCCTTAGTCCAAGGTCCGGACCAGCATCATTCCTAACCTGATTCAGTGCCATATCAGGTATACTAAAGTAGCCTAGTAGTTCTATCAGCATTTTACAGTCAACTAAATAACAAACAAATTACAAATACTGTTCAGTATATTTCAACAATATGCATTGTCTTAAACGCTGAACTGAATGAATTATTTATAAAACTTCAAATAAATATTTTTTTCCTCACTTCCAGTAAAAACAAGGACTACGTAAAAAAAACAGAATGCTTTTGAAAAAAGGTGCATCTTGAAGCGTTTATTTCATTAAAACGTGCATCTACTTGTTAACTAAATTTCATATCTTGACATGTTGGTTTGGAGCTGCCTGTGGGAAGAATAAACATGTCTCCGCTCATTTCTGGTTAAAAAGTCTTTTTCGCCGTTGACTTTTCTTTTTTTAGAGCACGCTAGTCCCAGACACACTTTATTCTCTGACTGTTGTGTGCACGCATGGACCTTAATCTGAATAGATCTGATTGGCTGAGGAGCCTTTGGTGACTGCACATGTTGTTCAATGTGGTTGTTGTTGCAACTTTCTGATAATGTTGATAACGTTTGAACAACAAGAGATAATTTAAATCTGATTGCATCAATCGATTTCTGAGACACTTCTGGTCTTTGATCTGCACGACCACCTTCCCATTGGAAAAATTTACCCTAAACCCAATATGGCGGCTTTCAAGATGTTCAGGACATAGCCTAGAAGACAGCCCCCGTCACCCGTTACTTGCTGGGGTATTCAGATCCATCATTTTCCCTTTCAGTTCTGAAATAAAAGGCTGTCCTGAGACTTTTGTCTCACCCCGTATATGTAATACAACTCTATAAAGTAATAAACAAACTCTAATCTTAACCTCAGGGATCCAGATAAAAAGGTTTGCTCAGAAATTAAAGGTTTAATTGCACCGACTGCGCTCAGGAGTGTTTTCGTCCTATAAATGTAGGAAAACATGCACAGATACACACACCTGAGTTCCCACTCAAAGCCTCCTATTTATACCTCCCCCCGTCCTCAAACACGCACACGTGCCTGTCCACTCCAGTCATCGTCCACTCCTCCGCAGCGTCTCGGAGCCCACCGCTGTGTCCTGAGCCCCAGATCTGTCCGGGCCTCTCCCTCTGTTTCTCCTTCTCTCCCTCTCTCTCTCTCTCTCTCTCTCTCTCTCCCTCTCTCTCCATGTTTCTGGGTTAAACAGTGTTATTATTAAAGCTTTTCCACTGCAGAGTTTCCTCCTTCCCCTGCGCACCGTCCCTTTTAACAAACCATAAATCACCCGGCCTACGAATACATAAATCAAACCACTGGGCCTCCCCGTGCAGCTCCATGAGCAGGCCCAACTGGGCCCCACTGTGCAGCTCCATAGCTAGGCCCACAGATTTCATAGACAGGTCTCCATTTCTACACACACACACACACACACACACATACACACATACATACATATATATATATATATATATATATATATAAAAACACACATTGTATTTACTATGAAACCCACCAGTGAAGCTACACGTGTCTTCTGAGTTTATCTGGATGTTGATGGTAAAATGTAGAAGATCTGAAAATACTAGGTTTTCTTTGGGGACTATTTGAACCTCACAGCGTCCTGTATGTATCCCTCCACCATGAATGGAGTTTAAGACTGAGATCTTCTCTAAACTATCATAAACAGCGTGTCAGAATCAGACAGTGTATTTATAACATCTACTGTAAGAACTTTCTGTGAGGAGCTTTTAGAGGTGGACGTCTGGTTCCATTCACCACCACTGTAAACACTGTTTCTCTAGAATGAAGCGTTTCGCACCACATCACTCAGAATTACTCTGTTTAGAGCTCAAAGCTCTGATTATATAGAAATATAGGAAAACAGACAAAATTCCTCTGGTATAAAATGGCCAAAAGTATCTGGACAGTCCTTCTGAACAGCTTCATTAAGCTGCCCAGCTTTATAATATCTATAGAAAAGCACTGACCAATAGAATGGAACACTCTAGAGCAGATACACATGATCCTTAATGTGGAGCGTGAGGGTATAATGCCCCCCAGCATCAGGCGTCTTGAATTCTTAATGCTATTTTAAAGTCTATGTCTTTGTGATGTCACAAAAACCCAACACATCTATACCAACTCAGCTATACCAGCAGCAGTTTAGCCCAACCCACACATATTCAGACCAGAATGCCTTTTAAATGACATGCATCACATGCAGCCAATCAGAACAGAGATCATTTCCATATACCTTCATTCTCTTAAAGGCGCAGTAGCACTGTTTAACAGAGATGAAGAGAAGCTGGAAAATGGGGTTATAGAAATAAACTACAACCGGTATATAAAGCCAAACCAAATAAAGTAGCAGCGAATTGAAGAATATAAGAAGAATATTTTTAACATCTCAGCCTCAAACTTCGTTTACCAGGGCTGCTAAAGTCCACCACCTCCTGCTAACAGTAATTACAACACGCTACCATGACAATGTACCACAAATTACTGGCCAATACAAACTACTGGAGGCTGCAGGGTCTCAAATGTCCCCGGCAGACAGTTTTTGGTGAGCAGGACTGTAATTTATATTGCAGGCCCGGAGCTGGACGTGGCCAGGACTATCTGCTAAAGCTCCTTCCACAATAACACGAGGGAGGAAACTGACTAGCGCGCCATAAAACCGTCAGATAAGCAAGAAACACGACTGGAGATGCTCTTAAAGGGCTTCAGAGCGTGTGGGGTTCGGGTTTCTTACACCAAAACATGCTGACATTGCTAATAGCGGATGAAAGGTAGCAGCGGCTAGTTAGCATGCCGGCCCAATTCATCACACTGAAACTACTCTGTTGGCTTTCTATTAAAAAAGTGAGACTGAACTGGATGATGATATAAGAGCAGCCAGTGCTCAGTGTCTTTAGTCTGTGATAGAGAGCTGTACAAAAATAATGAAAATAGGTTGAATGTATAACTCTAAATGTAGGTATTGTATATAAACTGAGTTACAGTTTCTCATTAGGTTGAATGTATAACTCTAAATGTAGGTATTGTATATAAACTGAGTTACAGTTTCTCATTAGGTTGAATGTATAACTCTAAATGTAGGTATTATATATAAACTGAGTTACAGTTTCTCATTAGGTTGAATGTATAACTCTAAATGTAGGTATTGTATATAAACTGAGTTACAGTTTCTCATTAGGTTGAGTGTATAACTCTAAATGTAGGTATTGTATATAAACTGAGTTACAGTTTCTCATTAGGTTGAATGTATAACTCTAAATGTAGGTATTGTATATAAACTGAGTTACAGTTTCTCATTAGGTTGAGTGTATAACTCTAAATGTAGGTATTGTATATAAACTGAGTTACAGTTTCTCATTAGGTTGAGTGTATAACTCTAAATGTAGGTATTGTATATAAACTGAGTTACAGTTTCTCATTAGGTATGTATGTAGACGTATGTAAAAGCTCTACTTACTTTATTAATACTGTTTGAATATTTCAATAATAAAGTGTTTTTCTGAGTAAATAAAAGCTTCCTGTCTGAAATAAATAGCTAATCTATAGTCTAGCATATCTAAAAATCACATGTAGACCACGCCTATGTTACTTTCATTTTACTTTTTATAAAACTAATTGCTCAATATTTCTTTATATTTTTATTATTTAATAGGTTTTTAAAACAAAACAAATGATTATTCATCAGTGGGTCAACAATTAAAAATAAGGTTTGTTTATGCATATGCATCTCAATCTATTAGAGAACTAATTAGGGGCCTGTTATTAGAAATTATCCCCAAATTGAATATTTGATTGCATTAAAAGTGCATTAAATGTTGCAACACTGCAAAATCAGGGCAACTTAATGGGCATGTCGTGGTGATACGCTACTCGTTATTCATCTCCCACAGAAGTAGCGATCCAACTTTTCTCTTTTTTATACGAGGAGATCGCTAATTAAAGAAATACACCAGAGAGATTACAATGAAAAAGGGCCACCGTTGTAATTAAGGAAGAAAAAAAAATAGTTCAGTATAGTTCAGCATGATTGCTGCTGATTGTGTCGACACCCCCTGCTGGGCTGAAGCTTCACTGCTCCCGACGGTTCAGCCAACATCACAAAAGAAACGCACAACACATACGCTCGCAACACAAGCAGATTCTCCTCCGCACGCACACAGTCTCCCGCCGCACATGCCCCTCAGCCTTCGCCGAGCGCTGAAACGGATCCCCTCGAAAGCCCCTCAGGCCACATCCGCTGCCAAAAAGACGCCCACGAACCTACCTCCAACCTGCTCGGAGTTCAGCAGCGGAACATCGCCGAGCAGAGAAATCCGCTCCTGGAGAGGCAGCTCGCTCCAACACGGCCATGTGACTAAAACTGAATGAAAGCTAGGAGCCGGATTACTGACCCCTCCACACGGTCTTCACACAACTCCCATTCACCCTAACCAGAAACTGTAAACCCAGTATATATACCACAGTACCTACATTTAGAGTTATACATTCAGCCTAACCAGAAACTGTAAACCCAGTATATATACCACAGTACCTACATTTAGAGTTATACATTCAGCCTAACCAGAAACTGTAAACCCAGTATATATACCACAGTACCTACATTTAGAGTTATACATTCAGCCTAACCAGAAACTGTAAACCCAGTATATATACCACAGTACCTACATTTAGAGTTATACATTCAGCCTAACCAGAAACTGTAAACCCAGTATATATACCACAGTACCTACATTTAGAGTTATACATTCACCCTAATGAGAAACTGTAACTCAGTTTATATACAATACCTACATTTAGAGTTATACATTCACCCTAACGAGAAACTGTAACTCAGTTTATATACAATACCTACATTTAGAGTTATACATTCAACATAATGAGAAACTGTAACTCAGTTTATATACAATACCTACATTTAGTTATACATTCACCCTAATGAGAAACTGTAACTCAGTTTATATACAATACCTACATTTAGAGTTATACATTCACCCTAATGAGAAACTGTAACTCAGTTTATATACAATACCTACATTTAGAGTTATACATTCACCCTAATGAGAAACTGTAACTCAGTTTATATACAATACCTACATTTAGAGTTATACATTCAATCTCAACCTAATAAAATTCATTAGTTAAATAATTATTAATTATTCTCCACATTAGTGTGTTTTCATGTTTTGAATACAGTGTTTATATAATTTATGACTAATACTTTTACAAAGAGAGACTGGCCCTAAGGTGTTCTGATATTGTCCAATCTGGACCCCTTTAAAAAAAGTTTGGGCCCCCCAAACTAAAGAGTAAACCCACATGCCCGTCCTTAGAGCTCCACCCGCTTTTAAACACGAACAAGCTCAGAGACTTACACTGCCTGGCAAAAGTTTGGGTACAACCGTGTCTCAACTTCATGACTATGGTAGTGTCTTCCCTGCTCAGAGTGACATACCTGAAATACTGAGAGCGGCAGTAAGTGACCAACAGTGGTTCTCCACAGAGTAAAACCGGGTATATAAAGCTAAGAACAGTTGGAAACGCCGACTGAACTCTAAACTTTTGACATTTGTGAGCTAGCCGATAGATACGCAGCTCGGCAGAGCGGGCCGACCAAAGAAAAAAGAGAAAACAACAAAGCGAATCAATGCAGGATTCCAATTAGTGCGGACTGGCAGCCTTAGTGTGAGATTAGCGCCGTGTGTCGATTAGATTTCCTGCTCTATCGGCCGGCCAAACAAAGTTGGTTCATTGAATGATTGCTACGGCGACTATGAGAACAAAGCCAGAGGAAACAGAAGAACAATGCAAACTGATACAACTGCAGTGGAAAAGAAAAAAAGAAGAAGACAGAAACCAAACAAGCTGCTCACAGTTTCACAAACTGTCCAAAAGTATCCAGACACTCCTTCAATAATAGTAATGTTAACCACTTCAAGTTGCCCCGGCTCATAATGAAAGACAACAACAAAGCAGTGACCAGTAGAACCAGGACGCTTTGAAGTAGCCCAAGGTCAACATGTCCAATGCCAAGAGTGGGCTAGAGGGATATGAAGCCCCGCCCCATTGCATTACGCTGTGGAGCAATGGAGTAATGGGTCTGGATCATCAACTCCAACATCACTGATGCTCTTGTGAAGACTGCATGCAATCAAATCCTGACAGCAATGTTTCAACATCTATGGTAAAGCTTTCCCAGAACAGTAGAGACTACTGCTACTGCAACACAAACCCTTCATTAATATTAAATATCATTATTATTAAATATTAATAGTAAAAGTTGGGGGAGCCGTGGCCACCCCAGCATTCCATGATGCCAGATAAGCTGATTAATACCAACTTTTGGTGTATTTTGTTTTTACTCTCATAGCATCACCAACACAGATACAGTATTTTAGTCAAACCTGAGCTTCACAAAGCCCACAGAACCAGCTCTGAGAGGACGCAGTGCCAGTGCCAACTTTCCCCAATCAAAGAAAACCTTCCATCCAGGTCGTTTTTCACGGAGAACCCTCCACAGAGGACATCCAGACTGCAGCGTCTGGCTACCATTCCATAGACAGCATCAGCAATCGAGTTCACGAACACAGCCAGACGCACGAGTCAGTGGAACCGAAGCAGCAAGACAAACAGCCCCTCGTTAAAACCAAACAACAGCCCCCATTAAAGCAATAAAACAGCGCCCGTTAAAGCCACACCGCTTACCTTGGAGCTGACCGGCGCGGTGGTCCTGCAGCAGATCCGCTGGAAGGCGAAGTGTGTATAACCTCTGAGAAAATCCAGGCTTGCACTCCGCGTTCGCCTGCAGCTCCACATACGTCCCCTGCAACACAGAGAACACGCTGTTACTGCCATACGGTTCTAGATACAGTCAATTGTTTCATTGCATCTGTTTGTGTGCAACATTTCATATCAAAGGATTCTAATCTTGAACGCTGGGTCGGCCTCTCAGGCTCAGTTCTAGAATTAAATCAATCATATTTAACAGACAGCTCCTGGTTTCATATTCCATTCATATTTCTGGTGGAGTACCGCAAGGCTCTGTTCTAAGATCTTTGTTGTTCTGTTTGTATGTTAATTCTAGGTGATGTCATCAGGAAACAAGAGTTGATCACTGTAATGGTCAGAGTTGATCGCTGTAATGGTCAGAGTTGATCGCTGTAATGGTCAGAGTTGATCACTGTGTGTGTGTGTGTGTGTGTGTGTGTGTGTGTGTGTGTGTGTGTGTGTGTGTGTGTGTGTGTGTGTGTGAGTGAGTGCGTATTTCTGTTATATTTTCTTTTTCTCACTACTGACAAATAAATAAAATCAATAAATAAATAATTTGTGTGTCTGTATAAGTGTGTCTGTGTGTGAGTGTATGTGTGTGTGTATGTGCATGTGTGTGTATATGTGTTAGTATGTGTGTGTGAGTGTGTGTGTGTGTGTGTGTGTGTGATGTAACACTGTGTTATTTTACTGTAGCTTAAATAATACAGTTATACAATACATTAAATGTTAAGATCGAGAGACATACAGTGTGTTCAGAGAGAGACAGAGAAAGAGAGAGAGAGCTGCAGAGAGAGATTGATATATGGAGTAACTGACAAATAAAAAAGGGGGAGAAAAGATGAGAGAAGGAGAAAAAAAGTAAGATAAAGAAACAAAGAGAAAGAAATAAAGAAAAAAGAGAAAGATAAAGAGTGAGAGAAAAATTAATATGGACCCAAATAAATAAACCACTAACTACTAACCACTACACCAACGTACTGACCACTACACCACCTTACTGACCACTACACCACCGTACTAACCACTACACCACCGTACTAACCACTACACCACCATACTGACCACTACACCACCGTACTGACCACTACACCACCGTACTGACCACTACACCACCATACTAACCACTACACCACCATACTAACCACTACACCACCATACTGACCACTACATCACCATACTAACCACTACACCACCGTGCTAACCACTACTCCACCATACTAACCACTACACCACCGTACTGACCACTACACCACCGTACTGACCACTACACCACCGTACTAACCACTACACCACCATACTAACCACTACACCACCATACTGACCACTACACCACCGTATAAACCACTACTCCACCATACTAACCACTACACCACCGTACTGACCACTACACCACCGTACTGACCACTACACCACCATACTAACCACTACACCACCATACTAACCACTACACCACCGTACTGACCACTACAACACCATACTGACCACTACACTACCTTTCTAACCACTACACCACCATACTAACCACTACACCACCGTACTGACCACTACACCACCGTACTGACCACTACACCACCGTATAAACCACTACACCACCATACTAACCACTACACCACCGTACTGACCACTACACCACCGTACTAACCACTACACCACCGTATAAACCACTACACCACCATACTAACCACTACACCACCGTACTGACCACTACACCACCGTACTAACCACTACACCACCGTACTGACCACTACACCACCGTATAAACCACTACACCACCATACTAACCACTACACCACCGTACTGACCACTACACCACCGTACTAACCACTACACCACCGTACTGACCACTACACCACCATACTAACCACTACACCACCATACTAACCACTACACCACCGTACTAACCACTACACCACCTTACTGACCACTACACCACCGTACTAACCACTACACCACCGTACTAACCACTACACCACCGTACTAACCACTACACCACCATACTGACCACTACACCACCGTACTGACCACTACACCACCGTACTGACCACTACACCACCATACTAACCACTACACCACCATACTAACCACTACACCACCGTACTGACCACTACACCACCGTATAAACCACTACACCACCATACTAACCACTACACCACCGTACTGACCACTACACCACCGTACTAACCACTACACCACCATACTAACCACTACACCACCATACTAACCACTACACCACCGTATAAACCACTACACCACCATACTGACCACTACACCACCTTACTGACCACTACACCACCTTACTGACCACTACACCACCGTACTAACCACTACACCACCATACTAACCACTACACCACCATACTAACCACTACACCACCGTACTAACCACTACACCACCGTACTAACCACTACACCACCTTACTGACCACTACACCACCGTACTAACCACTACACCACCGTACTAACCACTACACCACCGTACTAACCACTACACCACCATACTGACCACTACACCACCGTACTGACCACTACACCACCGTACTGACCACTACACCACCATACTAACCACTACACCACCATACTAACCACTACACCACCGTACTGACCACTACACCACCGTATAAACCACTACACCACCATACTAACCACTACACCACCGTACTGACCACTACACCACCGTACTAACCACTACACCACCATACTAACCACTACACCACCATACTAACCACTACACCACCGTATAAACCACTACACCACCATACTGACCACTACACCACCTTACTGACCACTACACCACCTTACTGACCACTACACCACCGTACTAACCACTACACCACCATACTAACCACTACACCACCATACTAACCACTACACCACCGTACTAACCACTACACCACCGTACTAACCACTACACCACCATACTAACCACTACAACACCGTACTGACCACTACACCACCGTACTAACCACTACACCACCGTACTAACCACTACACCACCGTACTGACCACTACACCACCATACTAACCACTACACCACCGTACTAACCACTACACCACCATACTAACCACTACACCACCATACTAACCACTACACCACCATACTGACCACTACACCACCATACTAACCACTACACCACCATACTGACCCCTACACCACCATACTGACCACTACACCACCGTACTGACCACTACACCACCATACTAACCACTACACCACCATACTAACCACTACACCACCTTACTAACCACTACACCACAGTACTGACCACTACACCACCGTACTAACCACTACACCACCATACTGACCACTACACCACCATACTAACCACTACACCACTATACTAACCACTACACCACCATACTGACCCCTACACCACCATACTGACCACTACACCACCGTACTAACCACTACACCACCATACTAACCACTACACCACCATACTAACCACTACACCACAGTACTGACCACTACACCACCATACTAACCACTACACCACCGTACTAACCACTACACCACCGTACTAACCACTACACCACCATACTAACCACTACACCACCATACTAACCAGTACACCACCATACTAACCACTACACCACCATACTAACCACTACACCACCATACTAACCACTACACCACCATACTAACCACTACACCACCGTATAAACCACTACACCACCATACTAACCACTACACCACCGTACTGACCACTACACCACCGTACTAACCACTACACCACCATACTAACCACTACACCACCATACTAACCACTACACCACCGTATAAACCACTACACCACCATACTGACCACTACACCACCTTACTGGCCACTACACCACCTTACTGACCACTACACCACCGTACTAACCACTACACCACCGTACTAACCACTACACCACCATACTAACCACTACAACACCGTACTGACCACTACACCACCGTACTAACCACTACACCACCATACTAACCACTACACCACCGTACTGACCACTACACCACCGTACTAACCACTACACCACCGTACTAACCACTACACCACCATACTAACCACTACACCACCATACTGACCACTACACCACCATACTAACCACTACACCACCATACTGACCCCTACACCACCATACTGACCACTACACCACCGTACTGACCACTACACCACCATACTAACCACTACACCACCATACTAACCACTACACCACCATACTAACCACTACACCACAGTACTGACCACTACACCACCGTACTAACCACTACACCACCATACTGACCACTACACCACCGTACTAACCACTACACCACCATACTGACCACTACACCACCATACTAACCACTACACCACTATACTAACCACTACACCACCATACTGACCCCTACACCACCATACTGACCACTACACCACCGTACTAACCACTACACCACCATACTAACCACTACACCACCATACTAACCACTACACCACCTTACTAACCACTACACCACAGTACTGACCACTACACCACCATACTAACCACTACACCACCGTACTAACCACTACACCACCGTACTAACCACTACACCACCATACTAACCACTACACCACCATACTGACCACTACACCACCATACTAACCAGTACACCACCATACTAACCACTACACCACCATACTAACCACTACACCACCATACTAACCACTACACCACCGTATAAACCACTACACCACCATACTAACCACTACACCACCGTACTGACCACTACACCACCGTACTGACCACTACACCACCATACTAACCACTACACCACCATACTAACCACTACACCACCATACTGACCACTACACCACCTTACTGACCACTACACCACCTTACTGACCACTACACCACCGTACTAACCACTACACCACCATACTAACCACTACACCACCATACTAACCACTACACCACCATACTAACCACTACACCACCGTACTAACCACTACACCACCATACTAACCACTACAACACCGTACTGACCACTACACCACCGTACTAACCACTACACCACCATACTAACCACTACACCACCGTACTGACCACTACACCACCATACTAACCACTACACCACCGTACTAACCACTACACCACCATACTAACCACTACACCACCATACTGACCACTACAC
This sequence comes from Megaleporinus macrocephalus, assembly GCA_021613375.1. Classification (NCBI taxonomy): domain Eukaryota; kingdom Metazoa; phylum Chordata; class Actinopteri; order Characiformes; family Anostomidae; genus Megaleporinus; species Megaleporinus macrocephalus. The sequence continues at coordinate 39,743,436 of CM038718.1, forward strand.
CACCATACTAACCACTACACCACCATACTGACCCCTACACCACCATACTGACCACTACACCACCGTACTGACCACTACACCACCATACTAACCACTACACCACCATACTAACCACTACACCACCATACTAACCACTACACCACAGTACTGACCACTACACCACCGTACTAACCACTACACCACCATACTGACCACTACACCACCATACTAACCACTACACCACTATACTAACCACTACACCACCATACTGACCCCTACACCACCATACTGACCACTACACCACCGTACTAACCACTACACCACAGTACTGACCACTACACCACCATACTAACCACTACACCACCGTACTAACCACTACACCACCATACTAACCACTACACCACCATACTGACCACTACACCACCATACTAACCACTACACCACCATACTAACCACTACACCACCGTACTAACCACTACACCACCGTACTAACCACTACACCACCACCATACTAACCACTACACCACCATACTAACCACTACACCACCATACTGACCACTACACCACCGTACTAACCACTACACCACTGTACTAACCACTACACCACCGTACTAACCACTACACCACCATACTGACCACTACACCACCGTACTAACCACTACACCACCATACTAACCACTACACCACCATACTAACCACCACACCACCATACTAACCACTACACCACCATACTAACCACCACACCACCATACTGACCACTACACCAAACTGTCTATTACATTTTACAGTCTCGACTAATCAGCTGAGAGTTACACTCAGAGCCGAATTTGCCCCTCGTTACGGAAAAAACGTGTTACATATCATTAAATCCCTTTTTTCCAGTTTAGCTCACTTTCACTGTTCACAACATTCACCATCTTCACCCGCGTACAGCATTCTGCAAAATAAACACCCAACTTCATCTGGTTTTCCCGTTTTTCCTTTGTGGGCCGCAGGTGAAATTCCCAACGCCACTGAAAAGAATGTGAAACTGTATTTTTCCAACGTTGCACATTCAGGATGTTCTAAGAAGTCGTGCACGCATACTTCTCACACTCAGCAGGAAAGAGCATCACATGTTTATCTTTTTCCCAGTTATTCCCACAGTTTTCACTCACAGATGCCAGAATTCCATATAAGTGACCAACTTTCTGGATTCAAATGTGTTTTAACACCGATCACTTCACAAGTCACGACCAAATCACCACCAAAAGAGATGCCACATATAACTCACTTCAGGTTCTGCACAGTTGGCCTCACCAACAATGCCTTATGATTATAAAATCCTTATAAAGAATTCACAGCAATTCATGCTTTATAATGTTTACACTCAATAATCAATATATTATAGTCATTACAATTCACACCAGTAATTTATTATAACCAAATATTGCCATTAAATGTCATATGATGATTCAATTTTACACCAACCATGTCTTATAACAAAGAATTCCCACACCAATAATGCCTTATAATGTATAAAATCAATAAAATATGCAGTTTACACCATCAAACATAATATTAAATGTAACTTCCTTTCATTTTTCCCAACACTGCACACTTTCCTTTGCGCCCAATGTTCCACCCCGCCAAAGAAAACAGCTCTAAATGTGATTTCCCCAACATTTTCCATCACACCACCAACCAGCCTTCCCAAAAACAGACATACGGGAACATTTAACCTGATTTTATTCCCGTTTTCTCCAGCACCGCACACTGGGGTTGATCTATAGAGCCGAGCACGGACCCCCAGCATCACTACGTCCCCACATTCTGCATAAAGAGAGCATCAAATACTAATTCATATCTTATAACTCACATATTACAACAAATAATGTCTAAAAAATTAAAAATATGATTCAATTTCACACCAATGATGTCTTATAATAAAGAATTCACAGCAAATCATGCCTTACATTATTTAAACTCAATAATCAACGTATTATAGTCATTACAATTCACACCAGTAATTTATTATAACCAAATAACATCATTAAATGTCTTATAATGATTCAATTTTACACCAACAATGTCTCATAACAAAGAATTCCAAAATGCCTTATAATGTTAAAATCAATAAAATATGCATTATAGACATTAAAATCAGACCAATAATTTCATATTACTGAAATTTACACAAAACAAAGGCAGAAAATGGCTGATAGTGATTATATTTACACCAATAATGTCTTATAACTAAAATTTACACCAAATAAAGCAGAAATTGGCTGATAATTATTATATTTACACCAATAATGTCTTATAACTGACAATTACACCAAACAAAGGCAGAAAAATGGCTGATAATGATTATATTTACACCAATAATGTCTTATAACTAAAATTTACACCAAATTAAGCAGAAATTGGCTGATAATTATTATATTTACACCAATAATGTCTTATAACTGACAATTACACCAAACAAAGGCAGAATAATGGCTGATAGTGATTATATTTACACCAATAATATATTAACAAAAATCATATAACTAACTCTTTTCACCAAATATTACTTTGTAGTAAACAAACATAAATTTAAATGTTACACCAATATTGTCTTATCACTGACCATATACCCCAGAGGTCACTAATAGGCGGACTGCGGTGAAACACGACTGTTTAACCAGGAATGAAGAGACGTATATGTTTATTCTTCTCACGGGCGGCTCCAAACCAGCAGGTCCAGATGTGAAACTTGAGTTAACGAGAAGACGCTGCTTTATTTACTATTTCTATAAATAAACACTTTAAGATGCATTTCCTTTTCAAAAGCATTGTTTTTTTTATGTAGTCTTTGTTTGACATTTTTAAGCCATTTTTCTGCCTTTGTTGTGTGTAAATGTGTTTTTTTTTAAGTGAGTAAAAAACATTTATTAGTAGTTTATAAATAATTCATTCAGATTTAACATTTAAACAGTAAATATACTGAAATATACTGAACGGTATGTGTGATGTGTTGGTGTTTCAGTAGCTGATGGTATAAGATGCTGATTCTAGATACTTCAGTAAACAGGATACACCACTGAATCAGAACACACGGTAGAGATGATGATGGTCCAGACCTTGGCCTGAGGAGATCTCCTCTAACTGGACCGTACTGACTCTAATTAAACATCCCTGATATACACCAAATAATGCCAACAACTGCCTCACCAGCCATCTACACAACACTAAATATGATTCTCCCCAGACATTTCCATCCCTGAACACCACACGACCCTGTACAATTCCCCCAACACCACCAACTTTCCCAAAATAGAAATTAACTGTTTTTATTCCCACTTTTTTCAGCATTTCCCACTTTGACTGTTCTACAAAACCTGTGCAGCATCACTAACTCCACACACTGCGCATAAGAGAACATCAAATATTCATTTTTACCCCAATTATTCCCGTGCTGTCCACTTCTGTTTGCCAACATTCCACAGAAATGACCAACTTTCTGAATTTCAAAGCAGAAAAGAACAGAACTAAAGTTGTTTTCTCACTTTACACATCTCTCCCAACATTGCACACTTTCCTTTTCCTCCAACGTTCCATCCATCCACAGAAAACAGCACTAAATATGATTTTCCCAACACTTTCCATCACTAAACAATCCATACCATCCACAATCGCCCAGCCCCACCAACCAGCCTACACAAAACCAGACATACAAGAACACTAAACCTGATTTTCTCCAACACTGTACACTCGGGTTCCTCAACAGAACAAATCACGGACCCCCAGCATCACTAACTCCACACGTTCTACATAAAGAGAGCATCAAATATTAATTTTTACCCCAATTATTCCCATTCTGTCCACTTCTGTTTGCCAACATTCCATAGAAATGGTCAGCTTTCTGAATTCTAATGCTTTAAAGAGCAGCACTTACGTTCTTCTCACTTCACACGTCACACGGAGTCACGTATGAATCCACAACATCATCAAAAATAACAGTACACATGACTTCCTTTCATTTTTCCCAACACTGCACACTTTCCACAGCCTCCAACATTCCACACATCCACACAAAAGACCATTAAATGTGATTTTCCCAACATTTTCCATCCCTGCACACAATCCATACCATCTACAGGCACGTACAATCCCCCAGCCTTCCCAAAACCAGACATACGGGAACATTAAACCTGATTTTAGTCCCGTTTTATCCAACACTGCTCACGTCACAAGTCACACAGAGTCATGTATGAATCCACAACACCATTAAAAACAATACTAAATGTAACTTCCTTTAATTTTTCCCAACATTGCACACTTTCCTTTGCGTCTAACGTTCCACCCCACCCAAGAAAAGACCATTACATGTGATTTTCCCAAAACTTTCCATCATGGCTCCCAACACTACCAACCGACCTTCCCAAAAATGGACATGCAAGAACATTAAACCTGACTTTATTCCCATTTTCTCCAACACTGCACACTTGAGTTGCTCTATAGAGCCGAGCACAGACCCCCAGCATCACTACCTCCCCACATTCTGCAGGAAAAAGCAGATAATATTTATTTTATTCCCATTTATCCCAACCCAGGGCACTCCTGTTTGCCAACATTCTATAGAAATGATCAGCTTTCTATCTTCTACTGCAGAAAAGAGCAGCACTAAAGTTATTTTATTGATTTTCTCCAACACTGCTCACTTCACACGTCACACAGAGTCACTTACGAATCCACAACACCATCAAAAATTATATTAAATGTAGCTTCCTTTCATTTTTCCCAACATTGCACACTTTCCTTGGCCTCCAACGTTCCACCCAGCCAAAGAAAACAGCTCTAAATGTGATTTCCCCAACACTTTCCATCACACCACCAACCAGCCTTCCCAAAAACAGACATACGGGAACATTAAACCTGATTTTATTCCCGTTTTCTCCAGCACTGCACACTTGGGTTGCTCTACAGAGCCGAGCACGGACCCCCAGCATCACTACCTCCCCACATTTTGCATAAAGAAAGCATCAAATTTTAATTTTTACCCCAATTATTCCCATTCTGTCCACTTCTGTTTGCCAACATTCCATAGAAATGATCAGCTTTCTGAATTCTAATGCTTTAAAGAGCAGCACTTACGTTCTTCTCACTTCACACGTCACACGGAGTCACGTATGAATCCACAACATCATCAAAAATAACGGTACACATGACTTCCTTTCATTTTTCCCAACACTGCACACTTTCCACAGCCTCCAACATTCCACACATCCACACAAAAGACCATTAAATGTGATTTTCCCAACATTTTCCATCCCTGCACACAATCCATACCATCTACAGGCACGTACAATCCCCCAGCCTTCCCAAAACCAGACATACGGGAACATTAAACCTGATTTTATTCCCGTTTTCTCCAACACTGCACACTTGGGTTGCTCCACAGAGCCAAGCACGGACCCCCAGCATCCATAACTCCACATATTCTGCAGAGAAGAGCAGCGAGTGTTTATTATTTTCCCATTTATCCCAACGCTGGTCACTTCTGTTTGCCAATATTCCATAGAAATTAACAGCTTTCTGTCTTCTAATGAAGAAAAGAGAAGCACTTGAGTTGTTTCCTTGATTTTTCCCAACACTGCACACTTTCCTTTGCCTCCAACATTCCACCCATCCACAGAAAAGAGCACTAAATGTGATTTTTCCATCACGGCACCAACCGACCTTCCCAAAAACAGACATACGGGAACATTAAACATGATTTTATTCCCATTTTCTCCAACACTGCACACTCGGGTTGCTCTTTAGAGCCGAGCACGGACCCCCAGCATTCCCATCTCCCAACATTCTGCAGTTAGGAGCAGCGAATGTTTATTATTTTCCCATTTATCCCAACGCTGGTCACTTCTGCTTGCCAACATTGCATAGAAATTAATATTGTGCTGTCTTCTAATGAAGAAAAGAGAAGCACTTGAGTTGTTTCCTTGATTTTTCCCAACACTGCTCACTTTCCTTTGCCTCCAACATTCCACCCATCCAGAGAAAACAGCACTAAATGGGATTTTCCCAACACTTTCCATTACTGCACTCAACACCACCAACAATAAACCTGACTTCATTCCCGTTTTCTCCAACACTGCACACTCGGGTTGCTCTACGGAGCCGAGCACGGACCCCCAGCATCCCTACCTCCCCACATTCTGCAGAGAAGAGCAGCAATGTTTATTATTTTCCCATTTATCCCAACGCTGGACGCTTCCACATGTCCAACCAGTGGCCCTACAGCGGTCAATGTGCTGAGAATGCATTAACGTGTCCGAAGCTTAAACAAAACCAGGAATTCTCCATTTTTCCAGGTTGTTCACTTCTGTGTGCCAAAATTTCCTGAAAAACTTTATTTTATTCATATGCACGTGCAACCAGAGCAGCTCTGCAGCACTGCATCTTATTATTTCCCCCCAAACTGCACTTCGCCTGTTGTGCACAAGCAATGCACGAGCCCCCAGCACCACGAACTTCCCACATTCAGCAGAAAAGAAGAGGCACGAGACTCTTATGTGTTCTCGTTTTCTTTCCAGCCTTGCACACTTTGGATGCCAGAGCAGAGCCGCACGTCGCCCCCAGCGATCCAGCGACCCACCATTCTATAGAACAACCCACTGTGTTCGCATCTCCCCCCGTTTCCCCCACCACTGCGCACCCAGCTCCTGCAGAAGGGGGTCAGAGGAGCTCTCGCGCTGGAGAGGGTCCGGCTCCAATGCGCAAAAATCACAAAATCAGCACTTCTGCATCCCCAGCACAGGGGCGCATCGCCGGGGCAGCGCGAGCCGGGCGGGAGGGGGGGCTTCTTATGTTTAGCTCACACTCAACACACAAACAAACAAGCTTCCACAACGTTTCAGGTCTCGTGAGGTTGAAAAGCAAGACAAGAGCCGGCGTTTCTCGTGTTCAGCGCATACATCCATCCACGCGGGGACCGAAGGAGCTCGCGCTGCGAACGCGCGCGTCCGAGCCCCACGCGAACACGCCGGCGCGTGGAGCGAACGGCGGCGGAGGAGAGGAGCAACTTACCAGCAGGATGGAGCCGAAGACGCGGAGAAAGAAGCTCGAGCTCATCCTCACGAAGAACCAAACTAACACACACACACACGCACGCACCCGCACGCACACACACCCCGCGCGCTGCTCGGATCCTAAAACGTTATTTTCCTCCGGGGCGCGTGCGTTCCTCAGTCCGTGCGTCCGTCCCTCCTCTCTTCCTCTCTTTCTTTCTTTCCTTCTTTCTTTCTTTCTCTCTCTCTCCGCTACTGCGTCTCGTTCTCCTCGCTCGCGCTCCGCTCCGCTCCCCTCGCGCTCCGTCTCTGGTTCGCTCGCGCCGTTAACAAAATAAAATAGGCTCCTCCGCTTCGCTCCTCCGTGCGCCGAGTGTCTCGCGCGCAAACTGCAGGTGGAGAAAGCGGGAGAGAAGCGAAGCGACACTCACGCGCGCGCGCACGCACGCACTCGCACACGCGCACGCGCACACACACACACACACACACACACACACACACACACACAGAGCAGCCAACCACACACACTCTCGCTTGCTCGCGCGCGCGCGCACACACTCGCGCTCAACCCCTCCTACTGCAGAACATCCCACTTAAAGATACAGAGAGAGAGAGAGAGAGAGAGAGAGAGAGAGAGCAGAGGAGTGAAAAAGCGATACATACATATAGAACATAAAAGAGAGGTAAAGAGAAAGAGAGAGAAAAGAGGGAGAGAATGACTAAGAGGGAGATTAAAAGATAGAAAAAGGGAGGGAGAGAGGAAAAGAAAGAGAGCACAAAAGGTAAGAGATAGAGAGGGGAGTGGAAAGGAGCGAGAGAGAGAGAGCCATAGGAAAAGACAGACTGAGAGAGAGAATGAGATAACGAGATAAAAGGAGAGAGAGGGAGGAAGGATAATATGAAATAGAGGGAGATTAAAGATGGGAACAGGGTGAGAAAGAGAGGAAAAGAAAGAGAGCATAAAAGGCACGATAAAGAGATGAGAGGAAAGGAGCGAGAGAGAGTGATAGAAGAGACAGATTGAGAGAGAGAATGAGATAACAAGATAAAAGGAGAGAGAGAGGGAGGAAGTATAACATGAAATAGAAGGAAATAAAGATGGTAACAGGGTGAGAGAGAGAGAGAGAGAGAGAGAGAGAGAGAGAGAGAGAGAGGAAAAGAAAGAGAGCATAAAAGGCACGATAGAGAGAGGAGAGGAAAGGAGCGAGAGAGAGTGATAGAAGAGACAGATTAAGAGAGAGAATGAGATAACAAGATAAAAGGAGAGAGAGAGGGAGGAAGTACAACATGAAATAGAAGGAAATAAAGATGGTAACAGGGTGAGAGAGAGAGAGAGAGAGAGAGAGAGAGAGAGAGAGAGAGAGAGAGAGAGAGAGAGGAAAAGAAAGCGAGCATAAAAGGCACGACAGAGAGAGGAGTGGAAAGTAGGGAGAGAGAGTGATAGAAGAGACAGATTGAGAGAGAATGAGATAACGAGATAAAAGGAGAGAGAGGGGGGGAATGATAACATGAAATAGAGGGAGATTAAAGATGGGAACTGGGTGAGAGAGAGGGAGAAAGACAGAGAGAAAGAGAGGAAAAGAAAGAGAGCATAAAAGGCAAAATAAAGAGGGGAGTGGAAAGGAAAGAGAGAAAGAGCCATAGGAAAAGACAAATTGAGAAAGAGAGAATAAGATAACGAGATAAAAGCATACAAAGAGAGAGGGGGAAAGAATAACATGAAATAGAGGGGGGGGGGATTAAAGATGGGAACAGGGTGTGTGAGAGAGAGAGAGAGAGAGAGAGAGAGAGAGAGAGGAATAGAAAGAGAGCAAAAAAGGTAAGATAGAGAGAGTAGTGGAAATGAGCGAGATAGAGTGATAGAAGAGACAGATTAAGAGAGAGAGAATAAGATAACAAGAGAAAAGGAAAGAAAGAGAGAGAATGAGGAAGGTAGAGAGAGATAGAAATGGATGGAGTGAGAGAAAGAATGACATAAGGGAGAAATAGAGGGAGATTAAAAGATAAGTAAAAAGGAGAAAGTGAGGAAGTGAGTGTGTGAGAGGGAGAGAATGAGATAATGAGAACAAGAGAGATAATGTGAAAAGTAGAGAGAAAAAGATGGACAGAGAGAAAGAACGACATGATTGAAAAGGGGAGAAAATGAGGGAGACAGAGAGAGATAGAAAGAGACAGAGTGGGAAAGATAATGAGATAAAGAAAGAGAGGGAGACAGTAGAGGAGTGATATGAGAAACAGAACAGTGGGAAAGAGAGATAGATGAAAGGAAAGAGAGCAAAAAACGACAATACAGAGAGGGAAAGAGAAAGAAGAGATATGGAGAGTAAGAGGGAAGGAGAGAGAAAAAGGGAGACAGAGTGAGATAGAAAGAGACAGAATGAGGAAGAGAATAAGATAAAGAGAGAAGGACAGAGAAGAGTGAAAAAGAGATACATGTACATCAAAGAGAAAGATAGAACAGGTAGTGATGGTAGTGAAGGAGAGAGAGAGAGAAAGAGAGAATGAGGCAGGTATACAGAGAGAGAATAAAAAGGAGAGTGAAATAATGAGAGAAATGAGAGAGAAGTGTGTGAGAGGAAAAGAACAAAAAGAGAAAGATAAAGAGGAAGAGGGAAATGAGAGACAGAAAAATAAGGATGAGTGAGAGAGAGATAGAGACAAAGTGAGAGAGAATGAGATAATGAGATAGACAGAGTGAGAGAGAATGTGATAATGAGAGAAAGAGACATAATAAGCGAGAGAAAAAGATAATGAGGGAGACAGAGTGAGAGTGAATGATATAATAAGAGAGAGTGAGAGAGTAGAGGAGGCAGACGTATGATAGAGAAGGAGAGAAAAGAAAGAGAAGGAGATAATGGGTGAGACAGAGTGAGACATGAAAGACAAGAAAGGCACAGAGAGAGAAAGAAGGAGAGAGAGAGGGGTGAAAGAATAAAAGGCTAAATATAGAGTGAAAGAGAAAAGGGAAAATAGGGAGAGAAAAATAGAGAGGGATGAAAAGACATGAGAGAAAAAGAAGGAAAACAGGAGAGATATAAAAGAATAAAAAATAGAAAGACTGAACGAGCTTTAAAGAAAGAGAAAAAAAGACAGATTTGCAGAAACATGACAGAGAGGGAAGAAGGGATAAAGGAAAGCGAGAGAGAGAGCATGCAAGAGAGAATATGAGAGAGAGATCAAATCAGAAGAAGAGCAAAAAAAGAGAATTAGAGAGAATGTGGGAGAGATAGAGAGAGAGAGTAAAAAAGAATAAAAAAAAATAAAATAGAGAATGAATGTGTGTGTGTTCACTAGTGTGTGTGTATGTGGGTGTTTCACTGCCTCCTAGTGCATATGTTCACTAGTGTGTGTGTATGTGGGTGTTTCACTGCCCCCTAGTGTGTGTGTTCACTAGTTTGTGTGTATGTGGGTGTTTCACTGCCCCCTAGTGTGTGTGTTCACTAGTTTGTGTGTGTGTGTGTGAGTGTTTCACTGGCCCCTAGTGTTTGTGTTTACTAGTGTGTGTGTATGTGGGTGTTTAACTGCCCCCTAGTGTGTGTGTTCACTAGTATGTGTATATGTGGGTGTTTCACTGCCCCCTAGTGTTTGTGTTCACGTGTGTGTGTGTGTATGTGGGTGTTTCACTGCTCTCTAGTGTGTGTGTATGTGGGTGTTTCACTGCCCCCTAGTGTGTGTGTTCACTAGTGTGTGTATGTGGGTGTTTCACTGCCCCCTAGTGTGTGTGTTCACTAGTGTGTGTGTATGTGGGTGTTTCACTGCCCCCTAGTGTGTTTGTTCAGTAGTGTGTGTGTATGAGGCTGTTTCACTGCCCCCTTGTGTGTGTGTTCACTAGTGTGTGTATGTGGGTATTTCACTGCCCCCTAGTGTGTGTTCACAAGTGTGTGTGTATGTGGGTGTTTCACTGCCCCCTAGTGTGTGTATTTACTAGTGTGTGTGTGTATGTGGGTGTTTCACTAACCCCTAGTGTGTGTGTTCACTAGTGTGTGTGTATGTGGGTGTTTTACTGCCCCCTAGTGTTTGTGTTTACTAGTGTGTGTGTATGTGGGTGTTTCACTACCCCCTAGTGTGTAAGTTCACTAGTATGTGTGTATGTGGGTGTTTCACTGCTCTCTAGTGTGTGTGTGTATGTGGGTGTTTCACTGACCCCTAGTGTGTGTGTTCACAAGTGTGTGTGTATGTGGGTGTTTTACTGCCCCCTAGTGTTTGTGTTTACTAATGTGGGTGTATGTGGGTGTTTCACTACCCCCTAGTGTGTGTGTTCACTAGAGTGTGTGTATGTGGGTGTTTTACTGCCCCCTAGTGTGTGTGTTTACTAGTGTGTGTGTATGTGGGTGTTTCACTACCCCCTAGTGTGTAAGTTCACTAGTGTGTGTGTATGTGTGTGTTCACTAGTATGCATGTATGTGGGTGTTTCACTGCCCCCTAGTGTTTGTGTTTACTAGTAAGTGTGTATGTGTGTAAGTTGACTAGTGTGTGTGTGTATGTGTGTAAATTCACTAGTGTGTGTAAATTCACTAGTGCGTGTGTGTGCAAGTTGACTGGTGTGTGTGTATGTGTGTAAATTCACTAGTGTGTGTGTATGTGTGTAAGTTCACTTGTGTGTGTATATGTAGGTGTTTTACTGTGTAGTAGTGTTGGGGGAGGGGTCAGCAGATGTAGTGGTCAGGGTGCTGGGCGGCTGCTGTGGAGTGCTGGGAGGAGGTTTGAGGAGTCAGTGTTTATAAAGCTTTGATCACCTGGACGTTCTTAACGATCACTGTAAACGAGCTGCAGCACTAACGAGCTAATTAAGGTCTGAGTTCTTTGTAGAAGTTACCTGAGAGCTCAGATCTCTTAGGGTGCTCAAACTTTTGCATGGAGCTGCTTTTTATATTAATTCTAAAATTAATAACCAAAAAAATACTAATAACACACAAATAATAAACTAATAACACACTAATAGCCAATAAAATACTAATAACACACAAATAATTAACTAATAACACCCTAATAACCAATAAAATACTAATAACACACAAATAATAAACTAATAACAGACTAATAGCCAATAAAATACTAATAACACACAAATAATATACTAATAACACCCTAATAATCAATAAAATACTAATAACACAAATAATAAACTAATAACACACTAATAGCCAATAAAATACCAATAAAACACAAATAATAAACTAATTACACCCTAATAACCAATAAAATACTAATAACACACAAATAATAAACTAATAACACACTAATAACCAATAAAATACTAATAACACACAAATAATAAACTAATAACACCCTAATAACCAATAAAATACTAATAACACACCAATGAACTAATAAGAGACTAATAACACACAAATATTAAACTAATAACACACTAACAACCAATAACAAATTAACAACATTAATAATAAACTAATAGCACTCTAATAAACTAATAACACACTAATAAACTAATAACAGACTAATAACACTAATAATAAACTAATAACACACTAGGACACTAATAACACAGTAATAAACTAATTAAAGACTAACAATTCACAAATAAACTAATAACACACTAATACACTAATAACACACTAATAACACACTAATAAACTAATAACAGACTAATAATACACTAATAAACTAATAACACATTAATACACTAATAACAGACTAATAACACACAAATACACTAATAACAGACTAATAATACACTAATAAACTAATAACACACTAATACACTAATAACAGAGTAATAATACACTAATAAACTAATAACACACTAATACACTAATAACAGACTAATACACTAATAATAAACTAATAAACTAATAATACACTAATAATAAACTAATAACACACTAATAAACTAATAACAGACTAATAATACACTAATAAACTAATAACACATTAATACACTAATAACAGACTAATAACACACTAATAAACTAATAACAGACTAATAATACACTAATAAACTAATAACACACTAATACACTAATAACAGAGTAATAATACACTAATAAACTAATAACACACTAATACACTAATAACAGACTAATACACTAATAATAAACTAAGAAACTAATAATACACTAATAATAAACTAATAACACACTAATAAACGAATAACAGACTAATAATACACTAATAATAAACTAATAACACACTAATAAACTAATAACAGACTAATAATACACTAATAAACTAATAACACATTAATACACTAATAACAGAGTAATAATACACTAATAAACTAATAACACACTAATACACTAATAACAGACTAATAACACACTAATAAACTAATAACACACTAATACACTAATAACAGAGTAATAATACACTAATAAACTAATAACACATTAATACACTAATAACAGACTAATAACACACTAATACACTAATAACAGACTAATAATACACTAATAAACTAATAACACACTAATACACTAATAACAGACTAATACACTAATAATAAACTAATAAACTAATAACACATTAATACACTAATAACATACTAATAACAGACTAATAATACACTAATAAACTAATAACACACTAGTACACTAATAACAGAGTAATAATACACTAATAAACTAATAACACACTAATACACTAATAACAGAGTAATAATACACTAATAAACTAATAACACACTAATAACAGACTAATAGCACACTAATACACTAATAACAGAGTAATAATACACTAATAAACTAATAACAGAGTAATAATACACTAATAACAGAGTAATAATACACTAATAAACTAATAACACACTAATACACTAATAACAGACTAATAACATATTAATACACTAATAACAGACTAATAACACACTAATACACTAATAACAGAGTAATAATACACTAATAAACTAATAACACACTAATACACTAATAACAGAGTAATAATACACTAATAAACTAATAACACACTAATACACTAATAACAGACTAATACACTAATAATAAACTAATAAACTAATAATACACTAATAATAAACTAATAACACACTAATACACTAATAACAGACTAATAATACACTAATAAACTAATAACACACTAATACACTAATAACAGAGTAATAACACATTAATACACTAATAACAGACTAATAACAGACTAATAATACACTAATAAACTAATAACACACTAGTACACTAATAACAGACTAATAACACACTAATACACTAATAACAGAGTAATAATACACTAATAAACTAATAACACACTAATACACTAATAACAGAGTAATAATACACTAATAAACTAATAACACACTAATAACAGACTAATAACACACTAATACACTAATAACAGAGTAATAATACACTAATAAACTAATAACAGAGTAATAATACACTAATAACAGAGTAATAATACACTAATAAACGAATAACACACTAATACACTAATAACAGACTAATAACACATTAATACACTAATAACAGACTAATAACACACTAATACACTAATAACAGAGTAATAATACACTAATAAACTAATAACACACTAATACACTAATAACAGAGTAATAATACACTAATAAACTAATAACACACTAATACACTAATAACAGACTAATACACTAATAATAAACTAATAAACTAATAATACACTAATAATAAACTAATAACACACTAATACACTAATAACAGACTAATAATACACTAATAAACTAATAACACACTAATACACTAATAACAGACTAATAATACACTAATAAACTAATAACACACTAATACACTAATAACAGAGTGTAATGTGTCCTCTCTCTGCCTGCATCTCTCTTTTTCTCTTCCGTCATTCTCTGTTTCTCTCTCTTCCCCTGTTTCTCCATATGTTCTCTCTCTCTCTCTCTCTCTCTCTCTCTCTCCATTTTCTCTCCCTTTCCTTTCTCTCCCTCTTCTCCTTTTATTTTTATATCTGTCTCTTCTTTTTCACTCCCCCCTCTTATCTCTCTATCGTTCCATCTGTTTCACCCTCTCCTCTCCCTTTTCTTGCTCTCTCCTCTTTCTCACCCTTCTGTGTATCTCTCTGTATCTCCCTCTTTTCTCTTCTCTCCTTCACTGGTTCCCCCTTTCTCTGTACGTCTCTCTTGTTGTTTCCCCCCTTTTTTTTCTCTCTTTCTTCTCCTTTTTCATTTTTTTCTCTCGCTCTCTCCCTCTTCTCTCTCTCTCTCTCCCTTCTCTATCCCTCCCTCTCACTCATATTTTGTATCTCTCTCTACTCTCTGTCTGTCTCTCTCGCCCCTCCCTTTTTTCTCTGCATGTTTTCCCCTGTTTTCTTTTTCTTTCATACTCTTTCTTCTCTTTTTTGTTATCCCCTCTCTATCTTTCTCTCACTCTTCTCTTTCTTTCTCTTTTACCTTTTCATTTCATACTTTGTATCTCTCTCTCCTCTCTCTCCTCTTTCTCTCTCTCTCATACTTTGTATCTTTCTCTCCTCTCTCTCTCTTTCTCTCTCTCTCTCATACTTTGTATCTCTCTCTTCTCTCCTCTTTCTCTCTCTCTCTCATACTTTGTATCTTTCTCTCCTCTCTCTCTCTTCTCTCTCTCTATCTCTCTCATACTTTGTATCTCTCTCTCTTTCTCTCTCTCTCTCTCTCTCTCTCTCTCTCTCTCTCTCTCTCTCTCTCTCTCTCTCTGAGTTTAGAGGTGTTCCTCTTTCTCTCCAGTAGAGTCTCTCAGAGTGAATAACTGGACTTTACTCACAATAATGATCATTTCATTAGCCGCTGGTGATTCGGATTCAGCTGGAGCACTCCGCTCCCTCCCAGAGCACCCCACTCACACACACACACACTCACACACACACACACGCACACTCACACACACACACACACACACACTCACACACACACCTGGCTGCGGCTGACTGATTAAGCTGCCGTTCGGTTTCCTCCGAGCGCCCGGCCCCCTCCGCTGCCCCATTAATGCAAATAGTCTCCGGGCAAAACGCGAGCAAAGGCAGATTTATGATAAAGCAACAGCCGAACTGGCAGCCGTTTAAACTCCGCTCCGTCTCTCCGGCCCTGATTCCCAACCTCCACCCACCTCCCCGCACGACCGGACCACGCAGGGGCCGCAGGGACAGTTCACCCACCTAATAAACCCCAAATTTAGATAATCGCTTCACACATGGTAGGAAATCAGGGGCCAATTTTGGTGGAAATTTAAAGACAATTGCGCTTCAGATGTAAACAAAGCCACTTAGAGGGGTCCGGTGTGGAAGTAAGGATCAGAACCGCAGAGAGCGGTAGACCAGGGTCTTGTCTGGATGGGGGTCCGTCTGAAAGCCTTCTAAATACATTGATTCTGGTTGAAAAAAAATGCTGAAAATATACAATAAATCAGTGAAATAATCAAAATAATCTCCAAATGAGGAATATTAACAATGTCCACTAAGATTGGTGAGTGTTGGAGAAGCCACTGTTGGAAGCCACAGAGCCTCGAGGACCCCAGGAGAGGTTCTCCTCTCTGAGCAGTGGAAGACTGGGTAGCCCTCGGAGTGCTGGAGAGGAACCCGGAGCTAGACCCTGTCTGAACAGTTCAAACAAATAAGGGAGGGCTCGTCAGATGCTGGCCTGTGACCATGGAACCCCTTCTAAGAGGGGTTCTTCTACTGGTTCTTCAATTGCACGGAAATGTTTCTTCTGATGGAGAATGTGAATATTGGTTCTATAGAGCACCAAAAAAGGGTTCTGTTGTTGTTATAAGATTGGCATGAAAACAATATGATTCTAAATACGATGGTTCTTTGAGGGTTCTTTAGTAAATACAATGATTCTGTATAAAATGATGAACACTCTAAGACCCATTTGTATGGTTAAATGGTTCTTTGTATGGTAAAGTGGTTCTTCAGATTGAGAGAGTGTTCTATATGGTTCTATATGGTACCAAAAGTGTTGTTCTGTTGTTACAAGCTTAAAATCATAACAACACATTCCTAAAAAGATGGTTCTGTAGTGACGGGAACAGTTCTTTTCAAGGTGAATGTGTTCTATTTGGTTCTTCTACTGGTTCTTCAGTTGCACAGAACCATGAAACATTTGCATGCTTCTTTGCATGGGGAAATGTTTCTTTAGATGGAGAATGTGAATCTTGGTTCTATAGAGCACCAAAAAAGGGTTCTGTTGTTGTTATAAGATTGGCATCAAAACAATACGCTCCTAAAACGATGGTTCTTTGAGGGTTCTCTAGTAAATACAATGGTTCTGTATAAAATGATGAACACTCTAAGACCCATTTGCATGGTTAAATGGTTCTTTGTATGGTGAAGTGGTTCTTCAAACTGATGGAGAATGTGTTGTATTTGATTCTATATTGAACACTGTTAAAATGGTTCTATATAGCACCAAAAGACGGGTTCTTCTGTTGGTTCTTCAATTGCACAGAACTATAAAACTCCAAGAAACCTTTGCATACTTTTTTGCATGGAGAATATGAATATTGGTTCTATAGAGCGGCAAAAAAGGGTTCTGTTGTTGTTATAAGATTGGCATCAAAACAACACGCTCCTAAAAACGATGGTTCTTTAAGGGTTCTCTAGTACAGACAATGGTTCTGTATTAAATTCATGCTTCAATGGTTCTTTGTATAATGAAGTGGTTCCTCAGACTGAGGAAGATGGAGAACAGCACTGAAAAGGGTTCTATGAACAGAAGAAGAACCACACCGTGGAGTCCAGTAGTGTCTAGCTCTGAAGGAGCAGAGCGGTCGAGTACAGTCAGGGCGAGAGGGAGGTTCTCAGACCCGCCTTCCTGCCGGGCCGGGATTTAATGGGAATTGTGGGATTCTGTTGCAGGACTTCCCTCTGCAGGAGTATTGTGTGTCCGCTTTACGAGGCTCTGGCATCCCGCGCCACAGCTGGACACAGATCCTGGAACAGTCATTGAAAAGGCCGATGACAGATTCAGAGCGTCTCTGGCCGACGCAGAAACAATGATACAAAGGAGTATCGGGTACGGGGGCATTCCTGGGCCCGATAACTCAGAGGACCCTCATTGTTTGAGCTTCCAGGTTCGATTATGGGAGAATTACACACATGGCGGGTCGGTCCGGCTGCCAGGCAGCTGAAACAGCGGCCGTTTGAAACGGAATACAATCCCGGCGATCCCAGAAGAGCTGTGTTTCACAAAAACATGCAGCAACAGTTCAGCCCTGCTCGTACCGCACGCCATAAAAACAAGAATCTCCAGCACAAACAGATTTCCCGCTCATTCAATAGACTGACGATTCCCTTTATGACTCAATACGCAGCCCAGTAGCTACGACTGCCGGAACACTGTGACTGGACACCTGCATTGTACTTTCCACTCGCTGGCCACTTTATCAGAAACACCCACCTTGTGCTTCTACTCGCTGGCCACTTTATCAGAAACATCCACCTTGTGCTTCTACTCACTGGCCACTTTATTGGAAACACTCACAGGGGTTTCTGTCTTTGCTTTCACTGTGAGTAGACACAATGAGGCACTATAAACACTCAAACACCTGAGATTAGATTAGATTAGATTAGATTAGATTAGATTAGATGAAGATTCTGTTTTGACTGTAAATGAAATAGATCTACAATCATTGATCATTGATCTACAATGTAAAATACAATGTAATTAATCTACACGTCCATCCCACAGCCCCCCGTAACCCCTCTCTCTCTCTCTCTCTCTCTCTCTCTTCATTCTCTCTCTATTTATTCTCATCACTCATTCTCTTCGTTCTCTCTCTCTTTATTCTCTCTCTCCATTCTCTCTCTTCCTCTTTATTCTCTCTCTTCATTCTCTCTATTTCTCTTTATTATCTCTCTCTCTCTCTCTCTTCATTCTCTCTCTATTTATTCTTATCACTCATTCACTTTGTTCTTTCTCTTTATTCTCTATCACTCATTCTCTTCGTTCTCTCTCTCTCTCCATTCTCTCTCTTCCTCTTTATTCTCTCTCGTCATTCTCTCTCTTTCTCTTTATTATCTCTCTCTCTCTTTCTCTTTATTCTCTCTCTTCATTCTCTCTCTCTTTTTCTTTATTGTCTCTCTCTCTCTTTATTCTCTATCACGCATTCTCTTTGTTCTCTTTCTCTTTATTCTGTCTCTCCATTCTCTCTCTCTTCATTCTCTCTTCCCTCTCCCTTCATTTTCCTACTCTTTCTCTTATTCTCTCTCTCCTCTTTATCCTCTCTCTCCATTCTCTCTCTTTCTATTTCTCTCTCTCCATTCTCTCTCTTCATTCTCTCTCCTCTCTCTTTTCATTCTCTCTCTACTCTCTCTTCAATCTCTCCCTCTCTTTTTATTTTCTTTCTCTCATTCTCTCTATCTTTATTCTTTATTCTCACTCTATTTATTCACTCTCTTTGTTCTCTCTCTCTCTCTCTCTCCCTCTCTATCTCTATTTATTCTCTCTCTAACACACACACAGAAACATATGGTGTTAATTTATATTTTTCTATCAGTTAAATTGTTTATTAAGTGGAAGTTAAATTAAGTGACGGGGGAGGAGGTGTAAATACCTGAAAGAAGAACAGGTGAAGGATGATGGACATAAAAAAGAAGGTGTAAAAAGACAATCTCCTTCTGGACTTAAACTCGCTAAGAATTAAACTCGCTAATTGGCTGTTTCACAAATCAGCTTCAGAGAAACTAATTCACTGTCTGTACGTACCATTCGAAAAATTCAAACCATTCGCCCGCCGTTTAAACGCCTGCAGTTTTACATTCAAACTGACACATAAATATCAGTCTCACTGGTTAACAATTTCATTTTCCATTTGTTTGTAAGTTTTTAACTGACAAGTTTAGAATAACAAGCCAAAGTTTAATTTTCTATTTAAATTTTGGAATCACAAGCTTGGAATCCCTGGTCAAAAAATTTAGATTTTCAATTCACATGTTTGGAATTGCGATTCAAAAGCTTGGAATCACCAGTTAAAAGTTTTTAATTTTCTACTTAAATTTTGGAATTGCCATTGCAATCTTGGAATCCCCAGTCAAAGTTTTAATATTCTACTCAAAAGATTGGAATCACAGGTTAAAAGTTTTGTTTTTGAATTCCAAAATTTGGAATCATTGCTCAAAAACTTGGAATTCCTCGTCAAAACTTCCTTCAAAAGTTGTGATGTGCCTATTATAAATCAGGAGTCATCAGTCAACAGTTAAAAATTTCCATTCGAAAGTTTGGAACTATTACTTAAAGCTTTAAAGTCGCTGGTTAACAATTAAATTTTCCATTCAAAATTTGGAATTTAGAATCACCCATAAAAACATTTAACTTTTGGAATTGCCATCCAAAGCTTGGAGTCCCCAGTCAAAGGTTTAGATTTTCTGCCAAAACTTGGAATTACCTCTCAAAAATTTGGAATCACTAGTAAAAAGTTGTAAGTTTTCACCCAAACTTTGGAAGTGCCTCTTAAAAGTTTGAAATCACTGGTCAAAAAGTTTAGGTTTCCATTCAAGATGTTGGAACTCAAATATTTGGAATCACTAGTAAAAAGTTGTAATTTTTCATTCTGACTTCAGAATTACTGAGTAAATGTTTACATTTTTCACCCAAACTTTGGAAGTGCCTCTTAAAAGTTTGGAATCACTGGTCAAAAAGTTTAAGTTTCCATTCAAGACCTTGGAATTCTTGCTTTAAAGTTTGGAGTCACTGCTCAAAACCTTGGACTTCCTCTTTAAAAGTTTAACATTTTCATTCAAAACTTTGGAACTACTTCTCAAAAAATTTTGAACCACTAGTAAAAAGTTTTGATTTTCTATTCTAAAGTTTGGAATCACTGCTGAAAGGCTATACATTTTCATTTAAATGTTTGAGGGGATTCGTTAATTATTATAGTTTACATTCAGATAATTTACATTATGTTTATGCAGAAGTTTAAAATTTCTACTCAAAAGTTTAGAATCACTTTTGAGTTTGTAGTGAAATATTCAGAAAGTTTTATATTTCAAATGTAGTCATCAGTACTAAGACACAAAATATGACTTTTAAAAAGAGTTTATGTTAAAAACTTTGTATTAATGAATAAATTCAGAAATACTTTCAGGTATGTAGTTTTAATTTATATTGAAGTTAATAATAAAAATAATAATCATTGAAATGAGAAATGATTACAGCTTTGAACAGTGGTGTGCTATAATAATCAATATGATTATAAATCTGCGTCAGTAATTACTTTCACATTAAAGGTTCATTTGAGTTGTTTGAGTGAGAAACAGCGAGAAAACATTCTTATTATTATCTATAAGTGTTAGTAATGACTTCTCCAGACTTGGAGCTTGTAAGGTTCAGTCAGTCGCTGAACACCAAGCGCCCCAGAGAAAACAATTCACTTCAATTATCCACCCAATAAAAACACCATCTGGACTTCCTGATAGATTCCTTTAAATCCAAACTGCATCAGCACAGCATTCCCAACAAACCAGTACCTCCTATACTAACCACACTCAGAGAGAGAGAGAGACAGAGAGACAGAGAGAGAGAGAGAGAGACAGAGAGACAGAGAGAGAGAGAGAGAGAGAAAGAGAGAGACAGAGAGAGAGAGAGAGAGACAGAGAGACAGAGAGAGAGAGAGAGAGAGAAAGAGAGAGTAGAGAGAGAGAAAGAGAGAGAGAGGGAGTGGAGGGAGAGAGACGGGTAGAGAGAGTAGAAAGAGACAGAGAGGGAGAGAGGGAGAAAAGGAGAAAGAGAGAGAGACAGACAGAGACAGGGAGAGAGACAGAGAGGCAGGGTAGAGAGAGGTAGAGAGAGAGAGACAGAGTGAGAGAGAGAGAGAGGTAGAAAGAAAGACAGGGATAATAGAGATAGGTAGAGAGAGAGAGAGAGAGAGAGACAGAAAAGGAGAGGTAGAGATAACAGAGAAAGAGAGAGACAGAGAGGGAGAGGTAGAGAGAAAGACAGAGAGGGAGAGTAGATAAAGGTAGAGAGACAGAGGGAGAGGTAGAGAGAGACAGAGGGAGAGGTAGAGAGAAAGACAGAGAGGGAGAGTAGAGATAGGTAGAGAGAGAGAGCAGAGAAAGAGAGCGACAGAGAGAGAGAGGTAGAGAGAGAGAGCAGAGAAAGAGAGAGACAGAGAGAGAGAGAGGTAGAGGTAGAGAGAGAGAGAAGTAAAGGGAAACAGAAAGAAGTGAGAAAATGAAGGGTTAGAGTTTTGTTAGAGTTTAAATCAGAGGAAAAGAGACACTTCATCAAACACGCTGTCAGAATGAACGAGGGAGAGAGAGAGAGAGAGAGGGAGAGAGAGAAAGAGAGAGAGAGAGAGAGAGAGGGAGAGAGAGAGAGAGAGAGGGAGAGAGAGAGAGAGAGAGAGAGAGAGGGAGAGAGAAAACAGAAATTCTCTCTCCTCAGATGATAAAATCAGTTCCGGGGCTGAGCTGTAATGAAAATTACCAATAGACCATTTCACCCTCGGCTTCTACAGCTACACTGAGACACCTCAGCTCTCTGTCTCACTAGATTAGGTGAGTACCAGATACTATCAGGTGAGTACCAGATACTATCAGGTGAGTACCAGATACTATCAGGTGAGTACCAGATACTGTGTTGTGAGCACTAGATACTATCAGGTGAGTACCAGATACTGTGTTGTGAGCACTAGATACTATCAGGTGAGTACCAGATACTATCAGGTGAGTACAAGATACTGTGTTGTGAGCACTAGATACTATCAGGTGAGTACAAGATACTGTGTTGTGAGCACTAGATACTATCAGGTGAGTACTAGATACTGTGTTGTGAGCACTAGATACTGTGTTGTGAGTACCAGATACTATGTTGTGAGCACTAGATACTATCAGGTGAGTACCAGATACTATGTTGCGAGCACTAGATACTATCAGGTGAGTGCCAGATACTATGTTGTGAGCACTAGATACTATCAGGTGAGTACCAGATACTATGTTGCGAGCACTAGATACTATCAGGTGAGTGCCAGATACTATGTTGTGAGCACTAGATACTATCAGGTGAGTACAAGATACTATGTTGTGAGCACTAGATACTATCAGGTGAGTACCAGATACTATGTTGTGAGCACTAGATACTATCAGGTGAGTGCCAGATACTATGTTGTGAGCACTAGATACTATCAGGTGAGTACCAGATACTATCAGGTGAGTACCAGATACTATCAGGTGAGTACCAGATACTGTGTTGTGAGCACTAGATACTATAAGGTGAGTACCAGATACTATCAGGTGAGTACAAGATACTGTGTTGTGAGCACTAGATACTATCAGGTGAGTACTAGATACTGTGTTGTGAGCACTAGATACTGTGTTGTGAGTACCAGATACTATGTTGTGAGCACTAGATACTATCAGGTGAGTACCAGATACTATGTTGCGAGCACTAGATACTATCAGGTGAGTGCCAGATACTATGTTGTGAGCACTAGATACTATCAGGTGAGTACCAGATACTATGTTGTGAGCACTAGATACTATCAGGTGAGTGCCAGATACTATGTTGTGAGCACTAGATACTATCAGGTGAGTACAAGATACTATGTTGTGAGCACTAGATACTATCAGGTGAGTACCAGATACTATGTTGTGAGCACTAGATACTATCAGGTGAGTGCCAGATACTATGTTGTGAGCACTAGATACTATCAGGTGAGTGCCAGATACTATGTTGTGAGCACTAGATACTATCAGGTGAGTATCAGATACTATGTTGTGAGCACTAGATACTATCAGGTGCGTACCAGATACTATGTTGTGAGCACTTGCTACTATCAGGTGAGTACCAGATACTATTAGGTGAGTACAAGATTCTATGTTGTGAGCACTAGATACTATCAGGCGAGTACCAGATACTATCAGGTGAGTACAAGATACTATGTTTTGAGCACTAGATACTATCAGGTGAGTACCAGATACTATCAGGTGAGTACAAGATACTATGTTATGAGCACTAGATACTATCAGGTGAGTACCAGATACTATCAGGTGAGTACAAGATACTATGTTGTGAACACTAGATACTATCAGGTGAGTGCCAGATATTATGTTGTGAGCACTAGATACTATCAGGTGAGTACCAGATGCTATGTTGTGAGCACTAGATACTATCAGGTGAGTACAAGATACTATGTTGTGCGCACTAGATACTATCAGGTGAGTGCCAGATACTATGTTGTGAGCACTAGATACTATCAGGTGAGTGCCAGATACTATGTTGTGAGCACTAGATACTATAAGGTGAGTACCAGATACTATGTTGTGAGCACTAGATACTATAAGGTGAGTACCAGATACTATGTTGTGAGCACTAGATACTATAAGGTGAGTACCAAATGCTATGTTGTAAGCACTAGATGTCATCAGGTGAGTACCAGATACTATGTTGTGAGCACTAGATACTATCAGGTGAGTACCAGATACTATGTTGTGAGCACTAGATACTATCAGGTGAGTACAAGATACTATGTTGTGAGCACTAGATACTATCAGGTGAGTACCAGATACTATGTTGTGAGCACTAGATACTATCAGGTGAGTACCAGATACTATGTTGTAAGCACTAGCTACTATCAGGTGAGTACCAGATATTATGTTGTGAGCACTAGATACTATCAGGTGAGTACAAGATACTATGTTGTGAGCACCACATACTAAATGGTGAGCGTTAGACATTATCAGGTGAGCACCAGATACTTTGTGCTCAACACCAGATACAATGATCCCATGTGGTGAGCACCAGATACAATGTGGTGAGCACCAAATAACATCAGTGGCAGATATTTTATACTGTATACTGGGTAATATCAGATGAGCAGCAGATACTATGTGGTAAGCACCAGATACTATGTGGTAAGCACCAGATACTATGTGGTGAGCACCAGATACTATGTGGTGAGCACCAGATACTGTGTGGTGAGCACCAGATACTATGTGGTAAGCACCAGATACTATGTGGTGAGCACCAGATACTATGTGGTGAGCACCAGATACTGTGTGGTGAGCACCTGATACTATGTATAAATCTGTGTTTGTGATATATGTTTGTGAGAAGGCAGAGGTGCTGCCTATCACTAGAGACTGTGAGTATGTGTGTGTGAGTGAAATACCTACCTGTAGGCCCACCCATCACTCTTATCTGTTGTCTGTACTCTAGCTAAGCCAGCTAAGAGGGGCAGTATAGACCGAGCCCACCCTTAAGGTGTGCAGTAGGGCCCACAGCTAACTGCAGCATGAGTCAAAAACCCTTTTATTTCAGAACTGAAAGAGAAAATTACGTATCTGAATACTCCA
This sequence comes from Megaleporinus macrocephalus, assembly GCA_021613375.1. NCBI lineage: Eukaryota > Metazoa > Chordata > Actinopteri > Characiformes > Anostomidae > Megaleporinus > Megaleporinus macrocephalus. The sequence goes on from CM038718.1 coordinate 39,768,677, forward strand.
GCAGGTAACGGGTGAGGGGGTCTATCTTTAGGCTATGTCCCGAACATGGGTCATCTTGGAGGCCGCCATATTGGATCATGGTCAAGTTTTACTAATGTGAAGGTGGTCGTGAAGCAGATCAAAGAAGACCAGAACTGTCTCAGAAATCGATTGATGTAATCAGATTTACAATATCTCTTGTGGTTTAAACGTTATCAACACAGAAAGTTACAACAACAACCACATTGAACAACATGTTCAGTGTGCTGTCCCTGGTGCTGAACACAGATCTGAATATATATATATATATATATATATATATATATATATATATATATATATATATATATATATATATATATATACACATGGTTTATCTGGTGGTCCGAGACCTCATCAAGCCGTGACTGAGAAAACATCTGAAGAAATCAATCTCACACCATTATGTCCATAAACTCAGCACACAGCCGGAAAACAGAAGACACAGAGCTTCCTCCCAACTGCCGACCTTTCAGTTCTCATATGTCTGCGCAAATTAAATACATTAAATTATTAAATTAAATACAAATTAAATTACACAGCATTTCATCTGTGAGCTTACAAACAAGCAGAGACCAAAACAAAGAGTCTTCATATAAACCAGTCCAGACTAGCTCTATTTACGACCTCACTGCTTTATTTAAAGCTCGTTTATATAAAATTAAACCTATAAATAGAGTTATTGTCTATTGAAATCCAGGCTGTAGTTCTATATTAATAACATTTGTGTTTATAGTATCAAAAGACACGTGTTATTTAACTCAATAAAAGTAATTCCTGTGGAAAATCAGCTTCATATGCTTTTGCTGCTTTTTGGTGTTGATTTAATTTGAATGTTAATTAAAACAAATTTTGTTTAAATTTTTTTATTTGCAAATGTTTGTAATTTATTGCATTGTAAAAACTCGAGACACCTACCAAAGATAAACATGTTTCGCCATTTCTGCTGATTTTCATTTTTCTGTACAGACCAATAGAAATGCTTCAAAATCACTCAAACACTGTCAGTCAAACGTTTGGACACACCTAACCAAGTTTTTCCTATTGTAATATTTTAACAGGTATAATATGGTCAATATTAATTTTTTTTTTAAATAGCGCCCCCAGGTTCATTCCTATAACAAACACAGATGGTGAGTTTGCACCTGACATACACTATCTGTCAAAAGTTTGGACACACCTACCCAGGTTTTTCTTATTTACACTATATTAACAGTATTAATACTGTTTTAGTGAATAGTGAGTAAGTGTGAAGAGATCAGAACTATAGAATAGTCGGTATGGAATTATTCCTGGAGCAGAATTAAACATCTGGTTGTGTTTAAAGAATGTTTAGAGGGTCTTTTAGAAATGAGCTCATTTGCTCTGATGCAGGTTTACATACTTTGAACATTCTGACCAGCAGCTTCATCATGAGGAGCCACATGAGCTGCTTCTCTAACAGGACTGAAGAAGATAGTGTAGATGCTGAGATCTTGTTCTGATAAACAGGTTTGGTGGTTTTATAGCTCTTATAAAAATATACATTCTCATTTTTACATTTAAATACACTCAAATGTTTGTTTTAGGAATGTTTGTGTACATGGGCTCCAACTTCACTACTTAAACTAGTCAATTAATTATAAGTTAATTGATCATTTCTATTAAATATGGGATTTAAATGATTTGTACATCCCTACATTCTGCTTTTATTTACATTTTGCACAGCAATTAAAGAGCATTTTAAATTTGCAGATCACTGTTAACATTCATTTTGGGTGCTGATGGGTAGAAAATGACATACTCTACTGTATCAGAGACACAGATTCCCTGTCTTTGGATCACAGATAGACCTACAAACACTGGTGCGCTGATAAAAACCGAAGGCTTGAGGCAATGGAGGATAGCAATGATTGCTAAGCAGTGATTGGCCATCTGAGAAAATAAGGCAGAGTCTGGAATCAGTCCGTTTGTATTCACTTTTAGTAATAATGTAAAGTGCATGATGAATTTGGTTATACAAATTTCCTAAAAATGCAATTTAATAAAATATTAATTCTCCCATTTATTGGATTGGATGGTGATCAATCCAGGAAGGCTCATCCAGACATTCCCAGAAATTAATCTCATACTAATATTTGAATAGAAAACCATAAACGACAGTAAGACTTCTACACCACTAAGAACTAAAGCCACTCTGGACTGTGACACTGTGGGCACTACATGGTTTGGCTGTCCTGGCTATGACCTAATACCTCTTGTGTCACCACTGACCGGAAAGACGCGTACAAGGCTGAAACGGATCTTGCTGTAGAGCATATGTGTCCAGCTCAAGGCTCAGGATCAGGATTTGGCCCTAAAGGGGATATAATTTGGCCCCCGAAAGGATCTGGCCTGCCAACTTGGCCGCTTGCAAACAGAAGCGCTGCAATTCCCATAAAGCATGTTCAGCCTGGAGGCAACAGTTTGCATGGCGTTTGCAGAGACCTACACAGAACCCTCTTAGAAAGGGGTTCTAGGTAGCACTGAAAAGGGTTCTTTTGTGACCGTAGTAGCAATAGCAGAACCCTGTTGGGTCCCACATATCTCCAAAATGACTTTAGAGCGGAGGACGAAAACTTTCTTTACTTTCAATGTGAGTCAATGAAAAAAGTATTTCTTACAAAGCAGGTTTGGAGCATTTCTATTGGTCCAATTTTCAAAAAATGGATAAATACTTGGTTTCCATTGGACGGCAACAATGTAAGCGTATAAACTTTACAAGAGAGGCCAAAAACTTTCTTTACTTTCAATGTGAGTCAATGGAACCCAATGCTAGTTCCATGCTAGTTTGAAGCATTTCTATTGGTCCAATCATCAAAAATTGGATAAATACTTGGTTTCCATTGGACAGCAACAATGTAAGTGTATATGAACTTTACAGGAGAGGCCAAGAACTTTCTTTACTTTTAATACATTTCTACTGGACCAATTCATTTCTATTGGACCAATTTCTATTGGTCCAATCATCAAAAAAAATTATAAATACTTGGTTTCCATTGGACAGCAACAGTGTAAGCGTAGAAACTTTACAGGAGAGGCCAAGAACTTTCTTTACTTTCAATGTAAGCCAATGGAAAAGTATTTCTTACAACACAGGTTTGGAGCATTTCTATTGGTCCAGTCATCAAAAAATGGATAAATACTTGGTTTCCATTAAACAGCAACAGCGTAAGCATATAAACTTTACAGGAGAGGCCAAGAACTTTCTTTACTTTCAATGTGAGTCAATGGAACCAAATTTTTGATATTTTTTTATGATATAGAAAAAAATTAAGATAGTAGGTGTGAGTGTGTGAGTGTGTGCGTGTGTGCGTGAGTGTGTGTTGGCCATGCAATGGACTGGCGACCTGTCCATGGGGTACCCCGCCTTCGCCCAATGACGCTGGGATTGGCTCCAGGCCCGACTAGCGGGATAAAGTGGAAGATGATGGATGGATGGTTCTATAATGAACTCATGGTTCCAGGTAGAACGTCTGGCTTTATTAAAGAACCCTTGATGAAGCATCTTTTTCAGCTTAGTGGTGGTGGTGGTTGGGCACCTACTAGCTCTGATAAGATGCTGTAGTTATTCTTTGTTTATCAGATGCTGTATTATGAGCCCAAAGGAAAAAAAATAAAATAAATATATTTATGTATATGCATATATTTATATATATTGCGCCTTTATGTTAGATGAATCATCGACAGCAACAGAAGCGGGACCCCGTTTGAGCCCCGCTGAGCTTTATTCATACTCACGCTGTCCTCGGCGTCCTCGTCCCGGGCGCAGATTATGCAACGTTCAAAATTAGCTCATCCTGCCCTCCGACAACGAGCGCACGCGAACGCATTATCACGTATCGAGGGCTTCTATGAATAATGCATGGCTTTAAAAGTTTAAGGGCGTCGCGAGCGTTTGAGGCGTGTTATTGCTTTGATAGCGTGTAACGCGGGTGCTCGAGGATAAGATGGTCAGATTTGTGCACAAGCTGCCCGATCCTGATTTCCTGTTTCTATGGATACATTATTAATCTTGCGAGGCCTCGATGACCCGATCAAGGAGGTATAATAACATCCAGGAGGTGTAATAATCTCGCCGAACGTTGTATTTGTGTTTTTCGCGCGGGCGACCTCTCGCAGTTCTCATTTCGGTTTCAGCTCGCCGCCGCTTTGATTCCGCGACGCCAGGCGGTTAGAGACCCAGACGATGCTTACAGCGATAGTTTATAAGACATAAGAAACACATTTACTCAGTTTCCACCCCTGAGCTGATCAGCGGGCACACGTTTAGCGTCTGAAGAAGAAAATTAGATTCTCCTTAACGCACCTTTAAAGTGGAGCTGCTAGACTTTTCCACTCTGCTGTTTTCCTTTAGTGTGCTGGAGCTTTTATTGTATACGTAAACGTTCTACAAGGTTCTAAAACCCAAAGTACACGAGGAAGAAGCTCTCTCACACAGGAACAATGGAATGCCAGCCCTGTTCTCTGTTACAAGGTGATGTCATCTCGTAACACAGCCCTTATTGGCCACCCAGGGGCAGGCGTCGGCTGAAGGTTAGAAATAGAAGAGGTGAGAGAGAGAGAGTATCACAGTCACTGAGAGAGAGAGAGAGAGAGAGAGAGAGAGAGAGAGAGAGAGAGAGAGAGAGAGAGAGAGAGAGAGAGAGATAAAGAGAGAGAGTATCACAGTCACTGAAAGAGAGAGAGAAAGAGAAAGAGAGAGAGAGTATCAATCACAGAGAGAAAGAGAGAGAGAGAGAGAGAGGGAGAGTATCACAGTCACTGAAGGAGAGAGAGAGAGAAAGAGAGAGTATCAGTCACTGATGGAGAGAGAGAAAGGGAGAGAGAGTATCACAGTCACTGAAGGAGAGAGAGAGAGAGAGAAAGAGAGAGTGTCAGTCACTGATGGAGAGAGAGAAAGGGAGAGAGAGTATCACAGTCACTGAAGGAGAGAGAGAGAGAAAGAGAGAGTATCAGTCACTGATGGAGAGAGAGAAAGGGAGAGAGAGTATCACAGTCACTGAAGGAGAGAGAGAGAGAAAGAGAGAGTATCAGTCACTGATGGAGAGAGAGAAAGGGAGAGAGAGTATCACAGTCACTGAAGGAGAGAGAGAGTGTCAGTCACTGAGGGAGAGAAAGAGAGAGAGAGTATCACAGTCACTGAGAGAGAGAGTCACTAAAAGAAAAAGAGAGAGAGTATCAGTGAATGGGAAAGAGAGTGTCAGTCACTGAAGGAGAGAAAGAGAGAGAGAGTATCAGTCATTGAGGGAGAGAGAGAGTCACTAAAAGAAAAAGAGAGAGAGTGAATGAGGGAGAGAGAGAGAGAGAGAGAGAGAGTATGACAGTCATTAAGCACACTGGATACTCTACGATGCCCGGGGCTCAGGCGCTGCCCAGACAACTAATCTGGGGTCCCCCTGAAATCTAAGACCGCCCCAATGAAGAATGCTAAGAATGCTAAGACCGCCCCAATGCTAATTTGCCGAGTATTAGCCCGTGCCACTGGTTAGCGACGTTGGCCTGGTAACCGAGGAGGCGGGTGTCGGCGCTCTCGGCCGGCTGGAAAACCGTGCTAATGTAATTCTCTGGCTGGACTAGCGCTTCTAACAGAATTCCTCAGAACATTATGTTATGAAATGGGTCAGAACGGGTCGTCCACCCTCTGCCGAGGAGAATTCTCTGACCAAAGGAGCAGCCGGTGTCCCGCGGGGCTAATTTGGCTCCTCTGCCCTCATTGCTGTCCTGACAGCTCCATCAGCGCCCTCGCACTCCGCCTGCTCACTCCCAGCCCGCAGGCGGCTCTGCTGGGGGAGGAGAGTGAGAGAGGTGGCCTGCTGTTCCACAAGGTGAGAAATCTGCTGAGGCTGGACAGAAAAGAGAGAACTGTCTGAGAGTGAACGAACGGCTTCAAAGAGATTTTGATCTGTTATGAGTCGGTGATGATAAAGGAATGAAGGGATGAAGGAACAGTGTTGGTGATGATGATAAAGGAATGAAGGGATGAAGGAACAGCGTTGGTGATGATAAAGGAATGAAGGGATGAGGAAACAGTGTTGGTGATGATAAAGGAATGAAGGGATGAAGAAACAGTGTTGGTGATGATAAAGGAATGAAGGAACAGTGTTGGTGATGATGATAAAGGAATGAAGGGATGAAGGAACAGTGTTGGTGATGATAAAGGAATGAAGGGATGAAGGAACAGTGTTGGTAGTGATAAAGGAATGAAGGGATGAAGGAACAGTGTTGGTGATGATGATAAAGGAATGAAGGGATGAAGGAACAGTGTTGGTGATGATGATAAAGGAATGAAGGGATGAAGGAACAGTGTTGGTGATGATAAAGGAATGAAGGGATGAAGGAACAGTGTTGGTGATGATAAAGGAATGAAGGGATGAAGGAACAGTGTTGGTGATGATAAAGGAATGAAGGGATGAAGGAACAGTGTTGGTAGTGATAAAGGAATGAAGGGATGAAGGAACAGTGTTGGTGATGATGATAAAGGAATGAAGGGATGAAGGAACAGTGTTGGTGATGATAAAGGAATAAAGGGGTGAAGGAACAGTGTTGGTGATGATGATAAAGGAATGAAGGGATGAAGGAACAGTGTGGGTGATGATGATAAAGGAATGAAGGGATGAAGGAACAGTGTTGGTGGTGATAAAGGAATGAAGGGATGAAGGAACAGTGTTGGTAATGATAAAGGAATGAAGGGATGAAGGAACAGTGTGGGTGATGATGATAAAGGAATGAAGGGATGAAGGAACAGTGTTGGTGATGGTGAATGAATGAAGGGATGTAGGTTTGAGTGGGTGAGGCCAGAGACCTATGAGCCTTGTGATTGGTTGAGAGAATGATTAGAGAAGTGAGCTCCAGCTGCGGCGGCTCTGCTCTGGACTGCGTGTGTGTTCTCCACACTCAGACTACAGATCTGCATTCATGCGGCGGTGCTGACTCAGACTGCTGTGACGGTAAAGAGCCTATAGACTGCTGGGTAATCATTCTGGTCCGCACAGTCCACTGCAAACCCACATCTGCAGTTATTCTTCCTAAGTTCTATTTATTCACCGGCCGCTTTATCAGAAACGCCTCGTCCACCTCGCAGTAGCTCATATGTACTCGCACAGTTTGTGACCAGCTTCTCAACTAAACCAGAACACTTTCAACCTACACCTTATAGAGGGGACCTATAAGGGAGGTGTTTCTAATAAAGTGGCCAGATAGTGGTAACATAAGGTTGGTGTTTCTAATAAAGTGGCCAGTTAGTGGTAACATAAGGTTGGTGTTTCTAATAAAGTGGCCAGTTTGTAGAAACACAGGGTTGATGTTTCTAATAAAGTGGCCAGTTAGTGGTAACATAAGGTTGGTGTTTCTAATAAAGTGGCCAGTTTGTAGAAACACAGGGTTGATGTTTCTAATAAAGTGGCCAGTTTGTAGAAACACAAAGTTGATGTTTCTAATAAAATGACCAGCTAGTGAAAGCACAAGGTGAGTGTTTCTAATAAAGTGGCCAGTTTGTAGAAACACAAGGTGGGTGTTTCTAATAAAGTGGCTAGTTAGTAGAAGCACAATGTGGGTGTTTCTAATAAAGTGGCCAGTTACTGGAAGCACAATGTGGGTGTTTCTAATAAAGTGGCCAGTTACTGGAAGCACAATGTGGGTGTTTCTAATAAAGTGGCCAGTTAATGGAAGCACAAGGTTGGCGTTTCTAATAAAGTGGCCAGCTAGTGAAAACACAAGGTGGGTGTTTCTAATAAAGTGGCCAGCTAGTGGAAGCACAAGGTTGGTGTTTCTAATAAAGTGGCCAGTTAGTGAAAGTACAAGGTTGGTATTTCTAATAAAGTGGCCAGTTAGTGGAAACACAATGTGGGTGTTTCTAATAAAGTGGCCAGCTAGTAAAAGCACAAGGTTGGTGTTTCTAATAAAGTGGCCAGTTATTGGAGGCACATTGTTGGTGTTTCTAATAAAGTGGCCAGTTAGTAAGAGCACAAGGTTGGTGTTTCTAATAAAGTGGCCAGTTAGTAAAAGCACAATGTTGGTGTTTCTAATAAAGTGGCCAGTTAGTGAAAGCACAAGGTTGGTGTTTCTAATAAAGTGGCCAGTTAGTGGAAACACAATGTGGGTGTTTCTAATAAAGTGGCCAGTTAGTGAAAGCACAAGGTGGGTGTTTCTAATAAAGTGGCCAGCTAGTAAAAGAACAGAGTAGGTACTCGTGCCATCACTTTGTTCTCTTCCCGTCAGAGCCGGTTTAGGTGAAGTGGAGTGGATTGCTGGGACGTGGAGTCGAGCTCGTGCTGTAGGTGTTAGTTTTAATATCTCTGGTTAAAATGAAGGTGTATTAAAAATACATGCACATCTCACATACACACACTCAGCGCTAATGACAGCTCGAGTTCATACACAAACACAACAAAGGCAATAAAACATGAAACTCACGTCAGAGCGAGCATCTGCACAGATTTAATTAACATAAATGTGAAGATGCGGGAAGCGCAGAAACAAACACGGCGGAGGAAGATAGGGGGCGGTGCGTAGAGAATAAAGGATGATTAATGGTGTTTCAAATAAACAGTGTGTGTTTCCAAACTAGTGCGATCAAAAGTAGCACGAACAAAAATGAGAAACACATCAACTAAATATATAAAGCTGAGTCTGTGTTTTGTTTTTATTTACTCTCTTTTGTCCTCATCTCTCTTTTCATTTGCTTCTTCATATGTTTCCATATATAAGTGGGGAACGTGTCTAGTTGACGTGTTGAATAAAGGATAAAAGCACTTCCTGTCAATTGTACATTACACACATAAGTAGAATAGACGAGATGAACATCTGAAAAGCCTGTCATGAAGACAGTGTCGGTGTTTAGTGCTGTATTTCTATGTGTCGAGTCCTCTTACAACAAAAACCTTGACATAAAGTTGACATACAGGAGTTTAAAGGAGCAGTATGTGTTTTCTATAGATCTTGGAAGATGAGAAAGAATCCTCTCGCAACTCATATTTATAAGTAGCTCCATATTCTAAAATACCACCAGCATTAAAATTAGAAGGCTGACATTCCACCTTAAATAGTGCTGCAGCTATATTCTGGTTTATATTGGCCAGTTCATGTTCTAGCCTTCTCGTTCCACCTTCTACCACAAAACATTCTACCACTGACATTCAGCTTCTTGTTTATCAGCTACTTGTTTCAGTTTTCCAATTCCACCTTAAATAGTGCTGCAGTTACATTTTAACATTGACATTCAGCTTCTGACACGAATTTCCTCATCCTCGCATGTTGGACTGATTCAGCTCCACATTACAGTGACTCACTGTCACCTCTTCAGGTACAAAATGGTACTACAGTGACTCACTGTCACCTCTTCAGGTACAAAATGGTACTACAGTGACTCACTGTCACCTCTTCAGGTACAAAATGGTACTACAGTGACTCACTATCACCTCTTCAGGTACAAAATGGTACTACAGTAAATCACTGCCACGTCATTTGCTGGCTTCTTGTTCGACTGCTCCAATTCCACCTTAAATTATGCAGTAGTTACATTCTCACGCTAAAATTCTGCTTCTTATTTGCCAGTTTATTGTTCATTTTTTCTCATTCCACCTTAAATAACGCTGCAGCTATATTCTGTTTTTTTTTTGACAGCTTCTTGATCTAATTTTCTAAGCTTCCTATTTATTGGCTTCTTGTTTGACTGTTCCAGTTCCACCTTAAATGATTCAGTAGTTACATTTTGGCGCTGATATTCAGCTTCTTAATGGTCAATTTCTTGTTTGAATGTTCCAATTCCACCTTAAATAGTGATGCAATTACATTCTGGCTTATATTTGAAGGCTTCTTGATCTATTTTCCTAATTTTTCCGTTCCACCTTAAATAGTGTGGCCGTTACACTCCAGCTCGGACATTCAGCTTCCTATTTATTGGCTTCTTGTTTGACTGTTCCAGTTCCACCTTAAATGATTCAGTAGTTACATTCTAGCGCTGATATTCAGCTTCTTAATTGTCAGTTTCTTGTTTGAATGTTCCAGTTCCACCTTAAATGATTCAGTAGTTACATTCTGGCACTGATATTCAGCTTCTTAACTGTCAATTTCTTGTTTGAATGTTCCAATTCCACCTTAAATAGTGATGCAGTTACATTCTGGCTTATATTTGAAGGCTTCTTGATTTATTTTCCTAATTTTTCCGTTCCACCTTAAATAGTGTGGCCATTACACTCCAGCTCGGACCTTCAGCTTCCTATTCACCAGCTTCTTGGTCAACTGTTCCAGTTCCACCTTAAATGATGCAGCAGTTATTCTCTTGTGTTGACATTCACCTTAAATAGTGCTGCAGTTACGTTCTGGTGCTTGAGACGTTATAATAATCATTGCTGCATCATTTAAGGTGGAACGGGATCGAACTCACAATGGATTTCACTTTAAAGGAGCGATGTGTAACACAGTGCAACCTGTCAAATTCATACTCCAAGCAATAAGTGGCTCCTCCTCCCTCGTCACTCCTTCCCAGTCCAGAAGAAACGAGTTCAGCATCAAGCGTTCCTCCCTTTCCTCTCTGAGAGCACCTCCTGTGGTGAGACAGCTCCAATGTTCACAGCAGCAGCACTACTTCCTCATCCTCACATGTTGGACTGATTCAGCTCCACAATACAGTCACTCACTATCACCTCCTCAGGTACAAAGTGGTATCACAGTGACTCACTATCACCTCCTCAGGTACAAAGTGGTACTACAGTTACTCACTATCACCTCTTCAGGTACAAAGTGGTATCACAGTGACTCACTATCACCTCCTCAGGTACAAAGTGGTATCACAGTGACTCACTATCACCTCCTCAGGTACAAAGTGGAACTACAGTGACTCACTATCACCTCCTCAGGTACAAAGTGGTACTACAGTGACTCACTATCACCTCCTCAGGTACAAAGTGGTACTACAGTTACTCACTATCACCTCTTCAGGTACAACGTGGTATCACAGTGACTCACTATCACCTCTTCAGGTACAAAGTTGTATTACAGTGACTCACCATCACCTCCTCAGGTACAAAACGGTATTACAGTGACTCACCATCACCTCCTCAGGTACAAAGCGGTACTACAGTGACTCACTATTACCTCCACAGGTACAAAGTGGTACTACAGTGACTCACTATCACCCCTTCAGGTACAAAGTGATATTTTGAAACAGGGAGGCCTCATTTTGGAAAATGAAAAAAAAAAAAACATTTTGCTCCTTTAAAGTGGCCCAAAGTGACTATAACTGGGCAACGCTAGTTTAGTTGTGTTTTCTCTACTAGTCACATCCCAATTTCAATTTAATCTCAATGCAATGTAAAAGAAAACAACACCAGCAGTGTTTAAGCTGCATTGTTTAACTACATTAATTATATTATATTAAATTATATTATATTATATTATATTATATATTTAAAATGCTGTTTATTTACAACGTTATTGATGTTGTCCTGTGTTGGACAACAGATTTTTTTTCATCGTACTGCTGTTGCTGCACATCAGGAACACCAGCCTGCCTTTTTTTCCTCCGACTTACTGCCACATCTTTATAATCTACTGACCGCACTGAATCCAATTTGTGGAGAAGGGCCAGAGGCCTCCTCAGAGGAACCTGAACTGTCCTGCTCAAGTGGCCAAGACGTCCGTCGAGTGCAGCAACCTTCAAACCCTTCAGCCCTCCACTACAAAGTCCATTTCCCCATCCAGCAGCCCTCTGCCTTCAATAGCTCTGAGCCCAGAGCCGGCGATGACCAGCTCAGAGAAGATAATGCATACAGCTGAGACAGGACTGACCATACACAGCTAACGGGGTGATGCAGGCACATTCATTTTTATGGTAATAAAACATTGTGTGCAGCTGTTGTGGGGCAGTAAGTGCTGAAACATTGCAATCGTGTTGGTCATCTTTCATGTTTGGGTCTTGTTATACTGGCAAGCGCAGCAAAAGACCCAAAAATGAGAGGCGACCCAGCCAGCACAAAGAAAACCTCACTGACCAGCGCTAGGGTCTTAAAAAATAATGACCAAACTGGGGCGGAGCCAAACCTTGCACACTCGCTGGTGTGCCAGTGTAGCCTCAAATTCCAAGAAAATCATTCACTAATCCTGGCTGTTCGGCTGGCCTTCTTAGATAATGGCTTTGGCACAGATCCAATTAAACGACAATTAAAGGTGCCATCTGTGTTTATTTAGTATCGTAAATTTAAGTTCTCTGAGGTTCTACATAGAAGGTATGTGACCTTACACAGATGTGCTTTTACATGCCCATTTACACTCCATGATTTGCCAATTTTTTGTCGAGCTCACAGCAATAAGTATAGTAGTGTACTCATTAGTGTAGTAGGTGAAGTATAGAAGTGTATTCATTAGTGTAGTAGGTGAAGTATAGAAGTGTATTCATTAGTGTAGTAGGTGAAGTATAGAAGTGTATTCATTAGTATAGTAGGTGAAGTATAGAAGTGTATTCATTAGTGTAGTAGGTGAAGTATAGAAGTGTACTCATTAGTGTAGTAGGTGAAGTATAGAAGTGTATTCATTAGTATAGTAGGTGAAGTATAGAAGTGTATTCATTAGTGTAGTAGGTGAAGTATAGAAGTGTATTTATTAGTGTAGTAGGTGAAGTATAGAAGTGTATTCATTAGTGTAGTAGGTGAGAGTATAGAAGTGTATTCATTAGTGTAGTAGGTGAAGTATAGAAGTGTATTCATTAGTGTAGTAGGTGAAGTATAGTAGTGTATTCATTAGTGTAGTAGGTGAAGTATAGAAGTGTATTCATTAGTGTAGTAGGTGAAGTATAGAAGTGTATTCATTAGTGTAGTAGGTGAAGTATAGTAGTGTATTCATTAGTGTAGTAGGTGAGAGTATAGAAGTGTATTCATTAGTGTAGTAGGTGAAGTATAGAAGTGTAATCATTAGTGTAGTAGGTGAAGTATAGAAGTGTAATCATTAGTGTAGTAGGTGAAGTATAGTAGTGTATTCATTAGTGTAGAAGGTGAAGTATAGAAGTGTATTCATTAGTGTAGTAGGTGAAGTATAGAAGTGTATTCATTAGTGTAGTAGGTGAAGTATAGAAGTGTAATCATTAGTGTAGTAGGTGAAGTATAGTAGTGTATTCATTAGTGTAGTAGGTGAAGTATAGAAGTGTAATCATTAGTGTAGTAGGTGAAGTATAAAAGTGTGTTTATTAGTGTAGTAGGTGAAGTATAGAAGTGTATTCATTAGTGTAGTAGGTGAAGTATAGTAGTGTATTTATTAGTGTAGTAGGTGAGAGTATAGAAGTGTATTCATTAGTGTAGTAGGTGAAGTATAGAAGTGTATTCATTAGTGTAGTAGGTGAAGTATAGAAGTGTATTCATTAGTGTAGTAGGTGAAGTATAGAAGTGTATTCATTAGTGTAGTAGGTGAAGTATAGAAGTGTATTCATTAGTGTAGTAGGTGAAGTATAGAAGTGTATTCATTAGTGTAGTAGGTGAAGTATAGTAGTGTACTCATTAGTGTAGTAGGTGAAGTATAGAAGTGTGTTTATTAGTGTAGTAGGTGAAGTATAGAAGTGTATTCATTAGTGTAGTAGGTGAAGTATAGTAGTGTATTTATTAGTGTAGTAGGTGAGAGTATAGAAGTGTATTCATTAGTGTAGTAGGTGAAGTATAGAAGTGTATTCATTAGTGTAGTAGGTGAAGTATAGAAGTGTATTCATTAGTGTAGTAGGTGAAGTATAGTAGTGTACTCATTAGTGTAGTAGGTGAAGTATAGAAGTGTATTCATTAGTGTAGTAGGTGAAGTATAGTAGTGTATTTATTAGTGTAGTAGGTGAGAGTATAGAAGTGTATTCATTAGTGTAGTAGGTGAAGTATAGAAGTGTATTCATTAGTGTAGTAGGTGAGAGTATAGTAGTGTATTCATTAGTGTAGTAGGTGAGAGTATAGTAGTGTATTCATTAGTGTAGTAGGTGAAGTATAGAGTGTACTCATTAGTGTAGTAGGTGAGAGTATAGAAGTGTATTCATTAGTGTAGTAGGTGAAGTATAGAAGTGTATTCATTAGTGTAGTAGGTGAAGTATAGAAGTATATTTAAAGTGTGTGGTTTGGAACGCAGGGTTAGAAGGAGGAGAAGAAACTCTCCAGGAAGTTTTAATGTACAGGACTTTTGTAAGGTATCATGTTTGCTAAGCTACCTCGTTAACTGAATCATATATTAATGCCTGTATATGATATGACTATCGTTAAGTGCTCCTAAGGCCATTAATTGTTAATTGCTGGCTAATTAGAAACTTACACGGCCTGCAGTTCCGTCTGCAGAACAAACTCTGAGGTTCCACTCTAATCTGCTTTACAGGCCACTGGACACACATTCAGCTGCACCATCTGCTTTGGGCCTCCAGTTTACTTCTCAAGGGTAAATACACTTACAGAGAAAAGAGAGAGAGAGAGAGAGAGAGAGAGAGAGAGAGAGAGAGAGAGAGAGAGAGAGAGAGAGAGAGAGAGAGAGAGAGAGAGAGAGATACAGAGAGAGGGAAAGATAGACAGATACAGAAGACAAGCTGGGTGAAGACAAGCTAGAAAAAAGAGAGCAGTTGATGAAGAAAGAGAAATAGAAAAAAAGAGAGGAAGAGAGAGAGAGGGAATGAAAATAAAAAAGACAGAGAGAGAGGGGTGAGAGAGTGACTGTGAAAGAGAGTGTGTGTGTGAGAGAGAGAGATAAAGAAGGAGAGAGAGAAAGAGATAAAGAAAGAGAGAGATAAAGAAAGAGAGAGAGAGAGATAAAGAGAGAGAGAGAGAGATAAAGAAAGAGAGAGGGAGATAAAGAGAGAGAGAGAAAGAGAGAGAGATAAAGAAAGAGAGAGATAAAGAAAGAGAGAGAAAGAGAGAGAGAGAGATAAAGAAAGAGAGAGAAAGAGAGAGATAAAGAGAGAGAGAGAAAGAGAGAGAGATAAAGAAAGAGAGAGATAAAGAAAGAGAGAGATAAAGAAAGAGAGAGCTAAAGAAAGAAAGAGATAAAGAAAGAGAGAGATAAAGAGAGAGAGAGAAAGAGAGAGAGAGAGCTAAAGAAAGAGAGAGATAAAGAAAGAGAGAGATAAAGAGAGAGAGAGATAAAGAAAGAGAGAGATAAAGAGAGAGAGAGAAAGAGAGAGAGATAAAGAAAGAGAGAGCTAAAGAAAGAGAGAGAGAAAGAAAGAGAGAGATAAAGAGAGAGAGAGATAAAGAGAGAGAGAAAGAGAGAGAGAGAGATAAAGAAAGAGAGAGATAAAGAAAGAGAGAGATAAAGAAAGAGAGAGATAAAGAGAGAGAGATAAAGAGAGAGATAAAGAGAGAGAGAGATGAAGAGAGAGAGAGATAAAGAGAGAGAGAGAGAGAGATAAAGAGAGAGAGAAAAGAGAGAGATAAAGAGAGAGAGAGAGAAAGAAAGAGAGAGATAAAGAAAGAGAGAGATAAAGAGAGAGAGATAAAGAAAGAGAGAGAGAAAGAGAGAGAGAGAAAGAGAGAGATAAAGAGAGAGAGAGAAAGAAAGAGAGAGATAAAGAGAGAGATAAAGAGAGAGATAAAGAAAGAGAGAGAGAAAGAGAGAGAGAGACAAAGAGAGAGAGAAAAAGAGAGAGATAAAGACAGAGAGGGAGATAAAGAGAGTGAAAAAGAAAGAGGGAGATAGAGAGAGAGATAAAGAAAGAGAGAGGGAGATAAAGAGAGAGAGAGAGAGAGAAAGAAAGAGAGAGAT
>CM038718.1:39789420-39906920 GCA_021613375.1 Megaleporinus macrocephalus
TAACACCACCTTCACCTACCTGTGTACAGGTAAACTGTAACACCACCTTCACCTACCTGTGTACAGGTAAACTGCCTAACACTACCTTCACCTACCTGTGTACAGGTAAACTGTAACACCACCTTCACCTACCTGTGTACAGGTAAACTGTAACACTACCTTCACCTACCTGTGTACAGGTATACTGTAACACTACCTTCACCTACCTGTGTACAGGTAAACTGTAACACTACCTTTACCTACCTGTGTACAGATAAACTGTAACTCTACCTTCACCTACCTGTGTACAGGTAAACTGTAACACCACCTTCACCTACCTGTGTACAGGTAAACTGCCTAACACTACCTTCACCTACCTGTGTACAGGTAAACTGTAACACCACCTTCACCTACCTGTGTACAGTTAAACTGTAACACTACCTTCACCTACCTGTGTACAGGTAAACTGTAACACCACCTTCACCTACCTGTGTACAGGTAAACTGCCTAACACTACCTTCACCTACCTGTGTACAGGTAAACTGTAACACCACCTTCACCTACCTGTGTACAGGTAAACTGTAATACCACCTTCACCTACCTGTGTACAGGTAAACTGTAACACTACCTTCACCTACCTGTGTACAGGTAAACTGTAACACTACCTTCACCTACCTGTGTACAGGTAAACTGTAGCATTAACTTCACCTACCTGTGTACAGGTATACTGTAACGTTACCTTCACCTACCTGTGTACAGGTAAACTGTAGCATTACCTTCACCTACCTGTGTACAGGTATACTGTAACACTACCTTCACCTACCTGTGTACAGGTAAACTTTAGCATTACCTTCACCTACCTGTGTACATGTAAACTGTAACACTACCTTCACCTACCTGTGTACAGGTAAACTGTAACACCACCTTCACCTACCTGTGTACAGATAAACTGTCTAACACTACCTTTACCTACCTGTGTACAGGTAAACTGTAACACTACCTTCACCTACCTGTGTACAGGTAAACTGTAACACTACCTTCACCTACCTGTGTACAGGTAAACTGTAGCATTACCTTCACCTACCTGTGTACAGGTATACTGTAACGTTACCTTCACCTACCTGTGTACAGGTAAACTGTAGCATTACCTTCACCTACCTGTGTACAGGTATACTGTAACACTACCTTCACCTACCTGTGTACAGGTAAACTGTAGCATTACCTTCACCTACCTGTGTACAGGTAACCTGTAACACTACCTTCACCTACCTGTGTACAGGTAAACTGTAACACCACCTTCACCTACCTGTGTACAGATAAACTGTCTAACACTACCTTTACCTACCTGTGTACAGGTAAACTGTAACACTACCTTCATCTACCTGTGTACAGGTAAACTGTAACACCACCTTCACCTACCTGTGTACAGGTAAACTGTAACACTACCTTCACCTACCTGTGTACAGGTAAACTGTAACACTACCTTCACCTACCTGTGTACAGGTAAACTGTAACACCACCTTCACCTACCTGTGTACAGGTAAACTGTAACACTACCCTCATCTATGTGTTTTGTTTCACTAATCACTTATTTCTATCAGTTCCAGTCTCTGGCGAGGACTTGCCAGTGGAATGGCATGGACCAGGACCCCTCCAGCAATTCTTTGGACCCTCATTTGTCAGTCTGCTGATGATGATGGATCAGGTGATGAATGTTTCTGAGAAGAGTGAATTAAAGTTCTTGCCCTGATTAGGTCTTACCTGATAGACTTGACAGGCAGTTTTCTAAACGTAGAACTTGGTGTCCCTCAAGGCTCTGTTTTGGGGTCCTTTCGCATCTGCACTGGGTTCAACAGCAAAGCTTTAAGAACATGCCAGTGGGGTGGCACGGACCGGGTCCTCTCCAGCCACTCTTTGGGTGGGTGGCGGCCACTAAGGCACACAAGTGGTGTTTATAGCTTGGTGGGCTGTAGAGAAAAAGGAAAGTATCAGATAAAGTGCTGCTGCTGTTGCTGGCGCCCCTGTAGTGCAAGGAGTCACCGTGAGTCTTGAAGGGATCTGCAACCAAGGAGGAGGAGGATGCAATGCTTTGGCATTCAGGGGATACACCTCCACACAAATGTTCCTGAGCAAATTGAAATAAAGAGAGATGGAAATAAGTTGAGTTCTTGCCCAGATTAGGTCTTACATTTTAGGCCACTGGTAATTTATAGGTGGGTAGTTTTCTAAACGTAGAACTTGGTGTCCCACAAGGCCCCATTTTGGGGTCCTTACTTTTCTGCACTGGGCTCAATAGCAAAGCCTTGGCAGAACCAATGAGTACTTGCCAGAGGAGTTGCATTTATCGGGGCCCCTCCAAAAACTCTTTGGGCAGGTGGAGGCAGCCTGGTTGGCCAGGGGTCAGGCCACTGGGCTGTAGAGAGAGTGGACAGTATCAGATAAAGTACTGCTGCTGCTGTTGCTGCCGTCCCCTGTAATGCAAGGAGTGTCTTGAGGGGATCTGCAACCAAGGACGAGGAGGATGCAATGCTTTGGCATTTAAGAGATGCGCTTCCACACAAATGTTCCTGAGCAGTTCTTGCCCAGATTAGGTCTTACATTATAGGTCGCTGGTAATTTGTAGGTGGGACGGTTTCTAAACGTAGAATTTGGTGTCCCACAAGGCTCGGTTTTGGGGGTACTGTCTTTTCTTGTGCACAAGGCTCAGCAGTAAAGCTGGGAGTTGTAGGGAAATCTGCAACACATGGCAAGGAGGATGCAATGCTTTGGCATTCTGAGAGAGGACTGGCTGCTGCCTGCTAGGACTGCCCACCGTTCCTGGTCATCCAGGTCATTATACCGTGCACTTAACTGCACTGTGCCTCCTGTTTCAACAGGAAATAAAAGAAATGAAGGTTTCTGTCCTTTTCTCCTCAAATGAAACCTTTTCAGGGACCCTTATTCGTCCATTTGCTGGAAATAACAGATCAAGTGATGCACTTCCACACAAATGTTTCTGAGCAAAGTGAAATAAAGAGAGAAAGAAATAAGTTGAATTCTTGTCCAGATTAGGTCTTACTTCTTAGGCCACTGCCAATTTGTAGGTGGGTAGTTTTCTAAACGTAGAACGTAGGGTCCCACAAGGCTCCGTTTTGGGGTCATTTCTTTTCTGCACTGGGCTCAACTGGTGGAACCGATGTGAATTTGCCAGTGGAGTGGCATGGATCGGGACTCCTCCAGTAACTCTTTGGGCAGGCGGAGGCAGCCGGGTTGGCTGGGGGTCAGGCCACTGATCCACACAAGCGGCATTTACAGTGGTGTCTACAGCTCGGTGGGCTGCTAAGAAAATAAAAAGAATCAGATAAAGTGCTGCTGCTGTTGCTGCCGTCCCCTGTAGTGCAAGGAGTGTCACCGTGAGTTGTGAGGGGATCTGCAACAAAGGTTGAGGAGGATGCAATGCTTCGGCCCCCTTGATGATGACTGGCTGCTGCCTGCTAGGACTGCCCACTATTCCTGGTCATTCGGGTCATTATACCATGCACCTAACTGCACTGTGCCTTTAGTTTTGACAGGAAATAAAAGAAATGAAGGTATCTGTCATTTAAAGCTCCTTAAAAGAAACTTTTTCAGTGACCCTTATTTGTCAATTTGCTGAGAACAACAGATCAAGTGATGCAATTCCGAGCGAATATTCCTAAAAAGAGTGAAAGAAAGAATGAAAGAAATAAATTATTTGTATTGCTGGGTATGAAGTATGCATCTAAGTCATATCAACTCAATGTAACACCAGTATTAATCAATTATTTACATATTTACAGCTTTAGATACAATCATATTTGATCAAACATGCTCAGTTCTTGCGCAGGTCAGGTCTCTACAGAGTCTTCAGTAGAAGAGTGCAATTTGGTGTACCACCAGGCTCCATTATAGGGCCCTTTCTGTTCTGCCTCAGTTTACAGCCCATAGGTCAGGAGTGTTTAATTAGAGTCAGTATGGTCCAGTTAGAGGAGATCTCAGGTCAAGGTCCAGACTGTTATCATCTCTAGCGTGTGTTCTGATTCAGTGGTGTATCCTGTTTACTGAAGTAGTCTAGTATCAGCATCTTATACCATCACCAACACACCACACATACCGTTCAGTATATTTCAGTATATTTACTGTTTAAATACTGAACTGAATGAATTATTTATAAACTACTAATAAATGCTTTTACTCACTTCAATTAAAACAAACATTAAAAAACAGGATGTTTTTGTAAAAGGTGTTTATTTACAAAAAAATAGTAAATAAAACATGCAGCCTTCTTCTTAACTCTGTGTGGAGCTGCCGGTGGGAAAAATAAACATATATGTCTCGGTCCATTCCTGGTTGCACGTTATTCTTCTGACTCACTTTGTTCTCCGACTGCTTTGTACCTTGCACGTGTGCTCTCCACACTCCCAAGTATGCACAGATCTGATTGGCTGAGGAACCTTTGGTGATCTTACAATGCACGTGATTGGTCTGTGAGGTTACTCCAAAACCTGTATACCGTAAAGACTGGAAAAGCTCCGCCTCTTATAATAAACACTGCCAGAATTAAACCCTTCTCAATAGATTATCAGTTTGGACAACATTTGGGTCCGGACCTGGACCACGGTCCGCCTATTAGTGACCCCTGCCATAGATAATAACCATCCACAGATAATCAAACACAGCATTGCTTTTCCCTTTTTTTTGGGCTGATGATGCTCAGTTACACGTTCCAGCTCATCCAGATTCAGTGGCACCATTACAAGTATCGGAAAACCGTGCTAAATCAGAGCCAAGAACCACTCAGGGACCCCAATTCCTTACGAGGGTTAGGGAATCTCATTTTGCCAATGTTTTATAAAAGCTGTTCTAATTATGAAAGCATTAATATGAATAGCAGCATCTCGAGTATGAAACCTGAGCGACTTGCTTCGCGATCAAAACATAATGAAGTAGAACATCAAATTTTTCCTGCATAAGATATAAAAAAAAAAAACAATTTCGCCGCCTTCGGAAAGTTAATGAGAGAATATTTGGCTAAATCAGAACGCCATCACAGATATGGAGTTAACGTCATGGCTGGCCAATCCCGAAAGCTGAGGCTAAAACCAGAGACCTTTATAATGAGAATTGCTTGTGGTTGTTCCAGCGGGGCATGTCCGCTTGTGGAACAGCGGTCGCGGTGTTTGTTTTCTGTTTGTGTTCACCGAATAAAAAAAAAAAGCTGAGAAACCAGCCAACTCTGAAGGACGGAGTAAATGACAACATGGAAAGAGCCACTGGCTCCAAAACACAATGTACCAAAAGTGAATGGGTTAGTAAACTTCGCAGCGTTTAACTAAAGGAGTGCACACTATATGTCCAAAAGTATTTGGACATCTCCTCTTGCAAAAGAAATGAAGCTACTTTAAGGTCACCCATTGTTGGCACAGCTTCTATATAGTCTTCATAGAATATACTGACCAATAGAACAGGATGCTCTGGCCTCACCATGCACAATGGCTGCGTTGAGAAGAGTTGTGGCAATCCAGAAAATCAGCATCTGACCTCAGTAACACTCTTGGGAATGCTGAATGCAATCAACTCTTGCGAATGCTCACAGCATCATGGTTGACAATGTACAGGCCCAGCACTTACCTTGGAGTGAAGTTAGATCGAACTCTTTTAAACAATGTTTGGACGGTGGCAAGGCAAAAACCACTGCCCGTGTTACACCGTCTCGCTGGCACTATATGGGGAGCAAGCATGGAGACACTGCACATCTCCACTGAGGCCCTGGTGTCCCCACCGCCGAGTACTGTGCCCTGGTCTGGTGCCATAGCCCCCATGTGAAGAAGCTGGGCGCGGCCCTTAACACTGCCCTGGGACTATGGGTTGGATTACGAGCCATCCCAACATATCAACTGCCTGCCCTTGCTGGAATTGCCCCAGCAGAGGTCAGACAAGAAGCTGCCATGCTGGCCCTCGCTCTGAAGGCACAGATGTGTGAATCACACCTCCTTCATAAGATTGTTACAGAGACTCCACAGCGCATGTGCCTCAAGTCCTGCTCCCCAGAACACCAGCTGTCACCCCTCCAAGGCTTCCTGGGTGAAGGCAAGATGGAGAGACCAGTGGAAGGCAGCAGGGCCGACTATGCTTCATTACTGTATCAACAACAAGACCCAACAAATGTCCCTGGTTAGTACCTTAAACGTAAGGAGTGGACAACCCTTAATCGCCTGAGGACAGGGGTTGGACGCTTTGGCGCAGTAATGCAGAAGTAGGGTCTCAAGTGGGGTCTTACAGATAGTGCCCACTGTGAATGTGGGGACCCATCACAGACAGCAGAACATGTGCCCCAAATTCCAGCCAACGAATGGCGCTCGTGGTTTTATGGACCTGAATGACAAAACACTGGAATGGCTTGCATCAACAGAGCTTAAGGTCTAAGGATGTACGCCAGCGTCCTTTCCAACGTCTAGTATGAAGAGTAGAGACAAAGGGGTAGCATTCTTCCTATTAATACCTACAAATGTAAGCCAGGTGTATTTACTTGGTGTAGGCTTTTAAGAATGAGAACTGCTAGTAACGTAGCAAGCGTTTGGTTTGACTGGCCAATTTGGCCAATCTGTGAATGTTAGTCCCTTAAAAGATATGTGGTTGGTCCACCTGCTACCTTGGTCGGCACTAAGCGGGGTCGTTCTCTTCTGCTACCATGT
This sequence comes from Megaleporinus macrocephalus, assembly GCA_021613375.1. Taxonomy (NCBI): domain Eukaryota; kingdom Metazoa; phylum Chordata; class Actinopteri; order Characiformes; family Anostomidae; genus Megaleporinus; species Megaleporinus macrocephalus. The sequence continues at coordinate 39,796,092 of CM038718.1, forward strand.
TATGTTCAAAGAAATGCATTCACTTAACGGGCTATGTGTTTGGTGTCTTCATCTTTGCCAAGATGCTACATTGGTGTCAGAAGTGGGGTATTGTCGCTGAGATACAAGAGCTCGAGCAGAAGATCTAAGAAACTTGTGGTGGACAGAAGACTCTGCTGTGGTGTAGACTGAGGCTTACTTGGCATCTACAGCTGGGGAGGTGGTAGAGAAAGCGTTGAGCGGCTAATAGAATATTGCTGCTGTTGCTACGGCTTCAGTAGTGAAAGGAGTAATGCTGCAAGCTCTGAGGAGATCTCTCTCTCTCTCTGACATTTGCACATACACTATATGGACATAAGTATTTGGACACTAGATATTCCATTATCAGCTGTGAGGGGAATTATAGAACAGAGGAAGCGTTGAAGAATCTCAGTAACTCAGTCAGAGCAGAGCAGGTAAAGTGAAGGAGGGGGTCTTAGAGTGCTGAGGAGTGTAAAAGTCTCCAACACTCTGCTGATCAATAACTGCAGAGTTCAGACCTCCTCCAGCTTTAACATCAGCACCAACACTGTGGAGCTTCATGTCCGAGCAGCTGCACTCAAGCCTCACATCACCGAGCACAATTCTGCGGGTCGGATGGACGGGATAAAGGAGCTCTGTAACTTTCCCAATTAGCCCCAATGAGCCCGTGTTGAAGCATCATCGTAGTAACATTTGCATCAGCATTATGCAACAGGAGCTCTTGATACAGTTAATGACTTGGATATTTTATTTGATGCCCCTGAAAACACGATCAATTCCCATCCAGTTTAGGTCTTACTTGATAGGTTCTGTAGAAAACTCTCTTTGGTGTCCCACAGGGCTCCATTACGGGGCCCCTTTCTGTTCGTTTCTGTTTACAGCTGCATAATGTTGCATAATGCTGATGTAGATGTGACAGCAATGATGTTTCAATCCAGGCTCTTTGGGGTTATTTGGGAAAATTACTGAGATCCGTTATCCCGGATAAGTTGGGCAGTCAAACCACACACACTTCAGGTGCTGCGCATCATACGAATGGCAACACGGCGAACTGCTAAATGGCATGTAGGACACCATTAGGCTAGGCAGTCGTGGCCCAAAGGTTAGGGATCTGATCTTGTGACCAGAAGGTCGCCGGTTTGATCCCCAGGACTGAAGTGCCCTTGAGCAAGGGTTGTTCCCAACAGTTCCCGGGATGCCGTGGATAGGGCTGCACCGGGGATGTGTGCACCTAGTGTGTATGTTCACTAGTGTGTGTATATGTGGGTGTTTCACTGCCCCCTAGTGTGTATGTTTACTAGTGTGTGTGTATATGTGAGTGTTTCACTGCCTACTAGTGTGTGTGTGTATATGTGAGTGGTTCACTGCCCCCTAGTGTGTATGTTCTCTAGTGTGTGTATATGTGAGTGTTTCACTGCCCCTAGTGTGTATGTTTACTAGTGTGTGTGTATATGTGAGTGTTTCACTGCCCCTTAGTGTGTATGTTCACTAGTGTGTGTGTATATGTGGGTGTTTCACTGCCCCCTAGTGTGTATGTATACTAGTGTGTGTATATGTGGGTGTTTCACTGCACGGCTGGGTTAAACGCAGAGGTCAATCTCTGCTGTGGCTAATTCTAGTTCTAAATTCTAAATTCTAACTTACAATTCTTGTAAAGTGGTTTATTTAATTTGCCAAAATGTTTCCCAACAAGACAGAACAAACAGTGCCTGGCGAGAGGAACTTCCGAGATGTTTCTTTTTCTTCTCCTTGAAGTTCAGACAATCAAGCTGTGGAGCTCTTGTGGATTTTAAACTTGAGGATTGAGGCTCAATCAAGCTCCATATTAGATGACAGCCTTGTCTTCGGGTCACAAAAACAAAATAAAAGGAATTGAGTTTCTCATTTGCCAGCTTCTTTTTTGAATTTACTCATTCCACCTTAAAAAGTTGCAGCAGTTTTTAGCCCCCAGGATGTGACTGCTGCTCCATTTAAGGTGGAACAGGAAAATTTTAACAAGAGGCGAATACGGAGTGACTTCATCCTTGTCTGTTTTCTGTTACCTGGTTTTGTTTTTACATTATCGAGATGTGGATTCAAGCAGGGCTGTTGTTACTGAGGAGCTCTGAGTTTGGAGAATCATCAAAGGAATTATGGGTAGAGTTGTATTGGATTAAAATCACAGCACGCCCCCCGAACATACTAATCCAGCTCGAACAGGGCTAAGATTGAACCTAGAAGGTGTGTCTACAGGTTTCTTTGAGATGTTCTAGCAACTAACTACTGGCTGTAGATGCTATTAGCAGATCACTTAATGCACTGTTGTGTTATGTTCTCCACATCTTTAGTGGGACCTTGCCACTAAGATACAAGAGTTCAAGCAGAAGGTCAAAAAACTCTGTGACAGGCCGTGACAAAGAAAAACAGTCCCTTCTGAAGACTGTGGAAGAAGAAACAGAATGTTAATGATGGGCAACAAAGATGGCTGAGGAAGATGCTCAAAGCTCTTCTGCTGCCATGTTCTGTTCAACAAAATGCATTCGCTTAAAGGGCTATGTATCCGGCATCTTCATCTTTGCAAGATGCTACATTGGTGTCAGAAGTGGGGTATTGTCGCTGAGATACAAGACCTTAAGCAGAAGATCTAAGAAACTTGTGGTGGACAGCAGCAAAGAAGAACGATCCCAGTTGAGTCAATGGAAGAAGAAGAAGCAGTGCAACAAGGATGAGCAACAAAGATGATGGGGAAAGCAGCAGAGCCCTGCCAGAAGACTCTGCTGTGGTGTAGACCGTGGCTGAGGCTCACTGGCATCTACAGCTGGGGAGGTGGTAGAGAAAGCGTTGAGCGGCCAATAGAATATTGCTGCTGTTGCCACGGCTTCAGTAGTGAAAGGAGTAATGCTGCAAGCTCTGAGGAGATCTCTCTCTCTCTCTGACATTTGCACATACACTATATGGACATAAGTATTTGGATACTAGACATTCCATCATCAGCTGTGAGGGGAATTATAGAACAGAGGAAGCGTTGAAGAATCTCAGTAACTCAGTCAGAGCAGAGCAGGTAAAGTGAAGGTGGGGGTCTTCAAGTGCTGAGCATAGTGTGTAAAAGTCTCTAACACTCTGCTGATCAATAACTGCAGAGTTCAGACCTCCTCCAGCTTTAACATCAGCACCAACACTGTGGAGCTTCATGTCCGAGCAGCTGCACACAAGCCTCACATCACCAAGCACAGTGCCGAGCATCGGCTGGACTCTGGAGCAGTGGACTCATGTTTTGTGGAGTGACCAATCATGTTTCTCTATCTGGCAGTCTGGTGGACGAGTCTGGGTTTGGAGAACACCAGGAGAACGTTACCACCCTGACTGCACTGTGACTGGAAAGTTTGGTGGAGGTGGGATGATGATGATTGCTGTGGGGTTTTTTTTAGAGGTGGGCAGAGGACCCTCAGTTCCAGTTAAGAGAAAAATTATGGCTTCAGACATTAAGTTTGGACAGTAATATATATAAGTTTGGGGAAGAACCTTTTTTTTTTTGTTTTGTTGGGTGAGTCTTGGTGTTGAAGAACTTGACGAAGTCCTGACCTCAACCCCACCCAGCACTTTTATGATGAACTAGAACGAAGACCGTGAGCTTCTCATCCATCATCCAGAAATGCTTTTCTAGGCAAAATGTCCCACAGATGCTCCAGAGAACCACCTCCATGTTCCAGTTTTTTCCCCAATTGTTAAAACACAACCTTGCTCGATTTCCGTAAAACATTAACCTCATCTTCAAGCAGCATTTACTAAACCTCCAACTCCTCTCACCTGTTCTCAAAATCAAACACTGCTCTCAAATTGATATAGACTACAAAATTGAAATTGAAAACACACTGCTCAAAACATACCGTTCTCAGAGAGAAGAACATTTTAATCTCAAAACAAACTTCATATCTTTCCGTCATCGGCTTTTGATGAACGAGAACGTGTTATATCACAGCAGCTCAACTGCAGATCTTGTTCTTTGTTGATGTATAGCTGCAACCAGTCAAAATCTATTGAGCAGTCAGTACTGTAAACAAATGGAAAGCACGATGTTTAAGGTCATACAATTTGTTTATTGTACAGTATACAGCCTACAATGCTCTTTACTACAGTATACAGCCAACAGTGCTCTGTACTACAGTATACCGTCTACAATACACTGTACTACAGTATACAGCCAACAGTGCTCTGTACTACAGTATACAGCCTACAATGCACTGTACTACAGTATACAGCCAACAGTGCTCTGTACTACAGTATACCGTCTACAATACACTGTACTACAGTATACAGCCAACAGTGCTCTGTACTACAGTATACAGCCAACAGTGCTCTGTACTACAGCATACCGTCTACAATACACTGTACTACAGTATACAGCCAACAGTGCTCTGTACTACAGTATACCGTCTACAATACACTGTACTACAGTATACAGCCAACAGTGCTCAGTACTACAGTATACAGCCTACAATGCACTGTACTACAGTATACAGCCAACAGTGCTCTGTACTACAGTATACCGTCTACAATACACTGTACTACAGTATACAGCCAACAGTGCTCTGTACTACAGTATACAGCCTACAATACACTGTACTACAGTATACAGCCAACAGTGCACTGTACTACAGTATACAGCCTACAATGCACTGTACTACAGTATACAGCCTACAATGCTCTGTACTACAGTATACAGCCTACAATGCACTGTACTACAGTATACAGCCTACAGTGCTCTGTACTACAGTATACAGCCTACAGTGCTCTGTACTACAGTATACAGCCTACAATGCACTGTACTACAGTATACAGCCTACAGTGCTCTGTACTACAGTATACAGCCTACAATGCACTGTACTACAGTATACAGCCTACAATGCACTGTACTACAGTATACAGCCTACAATGCTCTGTACTACAGTATACAGCCTACAATGCTCTGTACTACAGTATACAGCCTACAATGCACTGTACTACAGTATACAGCCAACAGTGCTCTGTACTACAGTATACAGCCTACAGTGCACTCAGATCACTCTGTACCACCGTCTCCACCAGTGACTCTTCTGTTCTCCATATTTACTTCTATTTATTCAGTCTGCACTGTCCTTCACTGCTGCACTCAGCACTTTACTTTAAATACACAAATCTGCACATGTTTTTTCTAGTTGCTAAGACACTAAAATGACACGCATAGCACAATTATTTAAACTGACACACAGAGATCAAAACCTCTTCTCAAAATTGGCCAATATATGTGCCACCAGGCTGAACACCTGAACAGGTAACTGTAACAACTTCAATCAGAAAGTAAGCTTTATAAACACCACAGGTGACCCCTTACTGTACCACAACAATGGAAGACGTTGAGGAAGAGTGAGAGGAAGAGTGAGAGGTAGGGGTAAAGCTGGTAGAGGAGTTAATGGGCAAAGAAGACAATCTGAGCAACCTTAGCTGATCATTTCATCAACCATGCGCTGACGATGTGAGAGGCTGGAGAGAGACTTCAGCCCACCTGAGTCTCCTCTGATATTTAGACTGGAGTTTATGTGTGTAACCAAGATTTCTATAGTACCAACCATATCATAGTGTATCAGCTGGGTGACCCCTGTTTACTTCATGAATGGCTGATGTCCTACACTAACTGTACTGTATATGTACTCTACTGTGGAGGAAATATCTTTAGGCTGTTTTCTGTTTACTGAGAGATGCATACATGGTGGAAGAAGAGGCCAAATGTCCACCAGGATACAGGAAGCTGCCTCTAAACTAATATATATTTTAACTGTAATTTTCTTTTTTAGTTTGTTTTTTGAGAGTATATTTTTGTCACTCCAGTGTAAATATATCTGCTGTGTATATGTTGCACTGACTTGTTTGGAGAAAAATAAAAAAAAATCTGCAAATATCTGCAAATATTTCTGTGAATGTGATCAGTCTGGACTGGTTTAGGATTATTAGAGCTTACTAAAGATGAGAGTGCTTTTCATTACACCCAGCAGTGTGTAGCTGTTTAGACAAAAATCTGGTAATATGAATGAAGTGTGTGTTATTTGGTGTAAAGTTAGATTTTGATGATGCTGTATGTAGTTTTGGTTGCTTTGTTTTTCAGGATATATGAGCTATTCTGCAGTTTGGCGTGTGGTTTTGTGAATTGTGTTTAGTATTTTGATAAAACCAGCCTAGTTTACAAAATTGTGTTTTAGCAATTAGAAAAAACTAAGTTTACAGGTTTGTCTGTGCGTGTACGTCTGTGTGTTTGTGTGTAGGTTGGGTGTGTTTGTTACTTCTGTAATGTCAGTTATCGTGCACTGTAAGTGTGAGCACACTTGGCCAATAAAGTCTGATTCTGATGTAAGTGAGATCTGATTCAATGTTTTAACAACAGACTGAACAGTTAGCGAAATTAGTTTAGGCCACTGGGAACTCTGTTCAGCCATTGGGGTTCAGAGATTTGGCGATTGGGAAAAACTTTAATGTCTATGGATTTAGAATGTGACATAGGTGTCCCAATACTTCTGTCCAGGCAGTGTATTTTCTTGTTGACGGTCTTGACTTTTTTTTAGTGACCTTTGTCAGTTTGCAGAAAATAATGGATCAAGTGACGCAACTCAGTGTGAAAGTTTCTAACAGAGAGAAATAAAGAGAGACAGAAAGAAGCTTCAAAGTTTCTAAGATCAGACACTTTTAATGGCTGCACACAAACAGACAAAGTTCCAATATCGTTCTCTTTCTGGAATGTTGTGACTGATAATAAAAGCCAATAGACAAATAGCCTTTCTGAGCTGGACCTTGGTGGACAGGCACTGTCCGTGAAAAGGGTTCAACAGAGTTCTTAAAAGTTTTGAAAGGACTTTGGGTAGTTTATCAATGTTAGAAATTATAAAGAAATGAAGGGATGAAGGAGCTATGTTGGAAATGATGAAGGAATGAAGAGATGAAGGAACAGTGTTGGTGATGATAAAGGAATGAAGGGATGATTGGTGTTGGTGATGATAAAGGAATGAAGGGATGAAGGAACAGTGTTGGTGATGATAAAGGAATGAAAGGATGAAGGAACAGTGTTGGTGATGATAAAGGAATGAAAGGATGAAGGAACAATGTTGGTGATGATAAAGGAATGAAGGGATGATTGGTGTTGGTGATGTTTATTCATCCTTCGTTCCTCCCATAGGATCCCATTCGTTTTAGGCCGAACCCAAACCTCATGGTTTTATTTAACCTACAGCCTCTACACTGCCTGTACTCACTCAGAGCAGATCCCCAAACCCTAATCCAGAGACCTACTGACCCACACTCTTTTATTTTGTCGTTCTAGTCTTTATATACACGTTCCAGTCTAACATGATTTGACTGTATACATTTGAAGGCCGGGAATGTCGGACACATAAGCTTCTCTTAAGTCTATGGACATTCCGCCATGGATCCATTATTCTAATGAAGTCCAGGCTGTTCCACGTCCTGCACATACCGGCCTCAGCACCGACCCGGCATTCAATTAATTACCAAGACGTGGACTTTGGTATGGGACACTCTTAGAAAGGTTTTAAGAGGATAAGCTGCTGTTAACCCAATGACACAGTTCCAGTGTTTCATGTTTAAAGTGGTACAAGCAGTAATTCTATAAACGAAGTAGAGATTTTAAACAGATGGTCATCTTGGAAATGGCTCTGAGGCCCTCGCGAGGATGATTACAGTCATAAATGAAAGTGGCAGTGGGTGCAGTCGTGTTCAAAGACTGTATAAAATCATTTAATATTAGTTTTTAGTTGGACTAATTCTCTGGTTCTTCAGTAACTCAACATGTCAGGACAGAACCATATTCATACTTCATTGGTGAACTTTAACTGCTCATATGGAACTTTCAATTTCCACCACATTTGGAGTGTATCTGAGGCCCCTAAGCTGATAGTTTACAAAATCTTTATCTGATCAATCATGTTCACCAGTAAGAACAGCAGATCTGATTAGAACAGATGATAGTGATCACAAACACAATACAAAGTAACATGAATATGTTATTGTGAGAGAAGTAGATCAGATCTTGATCCAGTTTGAAGAACAAAGTTAGGTTCCAGATTTCTCCTGGACGCCCCAGACATTGTATGAATGTGTTCAGTTCCTTCAGCAGCAAATCTTGATTTATCTTAATGAAGTACTGAGCAGTCAAAGCAAGTATTAGATGAGAACTGATAATAATACTGGGTTGTTTAGGAGAAGCTTGGAAAGAGTTAAATAAACACACTGACGTATGGAAAACACTACTTACTCTATTAAAACTAATTAATATTTAATAATAAAGTGTAAAAGCTCTACTTACTCTATTAATACTGTTTAATATTTAATAATAAAGTGTAAAAGCACTACTTACTCTATTAATACTGATTAATATTAATAATAAAGTGTAAAAGCCCTACTTACTCTATTAATACTGATTAATATTTAATAATAAAGTGTAAAAGCACTACTTACTCTATTAATACTGATTAATATTTAATAATAAAGTGTAAAAAGCACTACTTACTCTATTAATACTGTTTAATATTTAATAATAAAGTGTAAAAGCACTACTTACTCCTATTAATACTGATTAATATTTAATAATAAAGTGTAAAAGCCCTACTTACTCTATTAATACTGATTAATATTTAATAATAAAGTGTAAAAGCACTACTTACTCTATTAATACTGATTAATATTTAATAATAAAGTGTAAAAGCTCTACTTACTCTATTAATACTGATTAACATGTAATAATAAAGTGTAAAAGCTCTACTTACTCTATTAATACTGATTAATATTTAATAATAAAGTGTAAAAAGCTCTACTTACTCTATTAATACTGATTAATATTTAATAATAAAGTGTAAAAGCTCTACTTATTCTATTAATACTGATTAATATTACTAATAAAGTGTAAAAGCTCTACTTACTCTATTAATACTGATTAATATTTAATAATAAAGTGTAAAAGCTCTACTTACTCTATTAATACAGTTTAATATTTAATAATAAAGTGTAAAAGCACTACTTACTCTATTAATACTGTTTAATATTTAATAATAAAGTGTAAAAGCTCTACTTACTCTATTAATACTGTTTAATATTTAATAATAAAGTGTAAAAGCTCTACTTACTCTATTAATACTGATTAATATTTAATAATAAAGTGTAAAAGCACTACTTACTCTATTAATACTGATTATTATTTTATAATAAAGTGTAAAAGCTCTACTTACTATATTAATACTGATTAATATTTAATAATAAAGTGTAAAAGCACTACTTACTCTATTAATACTGATTAATATTTAATAATAAAGTGTAAAAGCTCTACTTACTCTATTAATACAGTTTAATAATTAATAATAAAGTGTAAAAGCACTACTTACTCTATTAATACTGTTTAATATTTAATAATAAAGTGTAAAAGCTCTACTTACTCTATTAATACTGTTTAATATTTAATAATAAAGTGTAAAAGCACTACTTACTCTATTATTAAATATTAAACAGTATTAATAAAGTGTAAAAGCACTACTTACTCTATTAATACTGTTTATTATTTAATAATAAAGTGTAAAAGCACTACTTACTCTATTAATACTGTTTAATATTTAATAATAAAGTGTAAAAGCTCTACTTACTCTATTAATACTGATTAATATTTAATAATAAAGTGTAAAAGCACTACTTACTCTATTAATACTGTTTAATATTCAATAATAGTGTAAAAGCACTACTTTATTAATACTGATTAATATTTAATAATAAAGTGTAAAAGCACTACTTACTCTGTTAATACAGGTTAATATTTAATAATAAAATGTAAAAGCTCTACTTACTCTATTAATACTGATTAATATTTAATAATAGTGTAAAAGCACTACTTACTCTATTAATACTGATTAATATTTAATAATTAGGTGTAAAAGCCCTACTTACTCTATTAATACTGATTAATATTTAATAATAGTGTAAAAGCACTACTTACTCTATTAATACTGATTAATATTTATTAATAAAATGTAAAAGCACTACTTACTCTATTAATACTGATTAATATTTAATAATAGTGTAAAAGCACTACTTACTCTATTAATACTGATTAATATTTAATAATAAAGTGTAAAAGCTCTACTTACTCTATTAATACTGATTAATATTTATTAATAAAATGTAAAAGCACTACTTACTCTATTAATACTGATTAATATTTAATAATAGTGTAAAAGCACTACTTACTCTATTAATATTGTTTAATATTTAATAATAAAATGTAAAAGCACTACTTACTCTATTAATACAGTTTAATATTTAATAATAAAGTGTAAAAGCTCTACTTACTCCATTAATACTGATTAATATTTAATAATAAAGTGTAAAAGCACTACTTACTCTATTAATACTGATTATTATTTTATAATAAAGTGTAAAAGCTCTACTTACTATATTAATACTGATTAATATTTAATAATAAAGTGTAAAAGCACTACTTACTCTATTAATACTGATTAATATTTAATAATAAAGTGTAAAAGCTCTACTTACTCTATTAATACAGTTTAATAATTAATAATAAAGTGTAAAAGCACTACTTACTCTATTAATACTGTTTAATATTTAATAATAAAGTGTAAAAGCTCTACTTACTCTATTAATACTGATTAATATTTAATAATAAAGTGTAAAAGCTCTACTTACTCTATTAATACTGTTTAATATTTAATAATAAAGTGTAAAAGCACTACTTACTCTATTATTAAATATTAAACAGTATTAATAAAGTGTAAAAGCACTACTTACTCTATTAATACAGTTTAATATTTAATAATAAAGTCTAAAAGCTCTACTTACTCTATTAATACTGATTAATATTTAATAATAAAGTGTAAAAGCACTACTTACTCTATTAATACTGTTAATATTTAATAATAAGTGTAAAAAGCTCTACTTACTCTATTAATACTGATTAATATTTAATAATAAAGTGTAAAAGCACTACTTACTCTGTTAATACTGATTAATATTTAATAATAGTGTAAAAGCACTACTTACTCTATTAATACTGATTAATATTTATTAATAAAATGTAAAAGCACTACTTACTCTATTAATACTGATTAATATTTAATAATAAAATGTAAAAGCTCTACTTACTCTATTAATACTGATTAATATTTAATAATAGTGTAAAAGCACTACTTACTCTATTAATACTGATTAATATTTAATAATAAAATGTAAAAGCACTACTTACTCTATTAATACAGTTTAATATTTAATAATAAAGTGTAAAAGCTCTACTTACTCCATTAATACTGATTAATATTTAATAATAAAGTGTAAAAGCTCTACTTACTCTATTAATACTGATTAATATTTAATAATTAAATGTAAAAGCACTACTTCTTCTATTAATACTGATTAATATTTAATAATAAAGCTTCCTGTCTGGAATATATATCTTTTTTAGACATAATAACGTCCCCAAGTGTCCTAAAAAACATTTACACAGTTCTGTAAATCTATGGAGGACATCTCTAAGCGCAAGACTAATCTGAACCTGAGGAACCAAAACCGGAAATTCAGTAGAAATGATCAAAAAGCTGTTATTATGTAGATGAGTCCTGTTTCTCTTTGGCTTTTTTACAAAGACGGTTTTGAAATTGTATGAAAACAAACACACAGAATCATTCAGAACGTCGCAGCTACACTTCCACATAAGCAGATTTCCCATGTGTGTCGTACAGCCCACTACTTTCCATCGCATAACAATTAAAACCCATAATTACAAAAAGCCATAAACAATATGTCACATACACATGTTGCCTGACCTACTTGCACTAGCGTAGCGATACGTTTCCCACACAGACGCCGAAGCACTTACGCAAGTCGCTCCGGAGAAGAACACCTGCTGTAAATGTAAATATCAGGACGGGTTTACGCGTCTAACGAGCATCTGTAAAATAGCTCAACGCTGCCTACGAGCTCTTCTGGATTATTAGGAAGGATCAGGAAGCCACTTGATGAAGTCTTTTAATGGCAGTTAAGATAAAAGGCCGACACTGACATGAAAGAAATAGCGGCGCTAAGACAAGAGGGTAAGGCAAGACATCTCCAAAGCCACCTGCTCTTTTGAAGTAGGAGTGCCTCGTTATTAGACCTCTAATCATCGCTCTCGCGCTACACAGCCGCCACAAAGATGGGAACTAGCCCACACTTTTATTGTCTGACGTCTCGTTAAGGAATAAATACAGAGATTACTAAGTCCACCAGTGAGAGGTGGACGCTGGCGTGTCCACCCTATTGCCAAAGTATTCGCTCGTCTGCCTTCGCACGCTTATGAACTTGAGGGACGTTCCTTAATCCATAGGGTTTAATATCATGGCGGCCCAACCTTTGCAGCTGTAACAGCTTCAGCTCTTCTGGGAAGGCTCTCCACACGGTGTTTATGAGAATGTTGGACCGTTCTTCCAGAAGACCATTAGTGAGGTCAGACACTGATGTTGGACGAGAAGGTCTGGGTTGCAGTCTCCTCTCTATTTCATCCCAAAGGTGTTCTATCAGGTTTAGGTCAGGACTCTGTGCAGGCCAGTCAAGTTCCTCCACACCAAACTTTATGGAGCTGCTCAGTGCACTGGTGGGCAGTCGTGTTGGAACAGGAAAGGGCCGTCCCCAAACTGTCCCCACAAAGTTGGGAGCATGAAATTGTCCAGCGTCTCTTGGTCTGCTGAAGCATTAAGAGTTTCTTTCGCTGGAACTGAGGAGCCAAGCCCACCTCCTGATAAACAACCCTACACCATAATCCTTGTAGATGTAAAGTCAGGACTGCCCCAAATGACACAGTTGGCTGGATGCTGCTGGTTGGTGGACGATTCCCAGTCCAGCAGTGACACTGAGTTGATTGGTCCGTTATATAGACAGGTGCCAGACCATATAGAGCCTTAAAACAATATCAATATCAATAAAACATTGAATTTAATCAGGAATGGCAAAAGGTATAGGGCCTAATATGGAGCCCTGAAGAACACCCTTCTAGATTTCAGTACAGTTCTCAACTAATACCCAAAGGTGTCAAAGGTATTTCCATTCATTACTCAGGTGGAAATATAGATACTAGGGTTTAAAATACTTCTGAAGAAGTTGACGTATCAACTGAAGCTTTTTACTCCAGTAAAAGTGTAAAAGTACTGCTTTCAGAACTACTTAAAGTATAAAAGTAAAAGTAATGTAAGGGAAAAAATACCATTAAGGACAAAAGCTTAGTCCTCACCACAGGGGTCTATAGTGCACTAGCCCACCTCCCCAAAAACCCCATTCTTCTAAAATCCATAATGACTATAATGTTATATTAAAATGTTAATGTTGATAATTTGGGATGCGCTAGGCTTCCTGTTTCAGACGCATGTACATATATTCTCCGCCGCCCACCACACCATTAGAAGGAGTTAGTGTCGCACATGTCCACACTTAGCCACGGGTGGCACCTCCAACCTTGCTGCACTGATCTTGATCACCTTCATCAGCTCCACTGACCATACAGGAGCTCCACTCACTGTCCACTGTATCAGCTCCACTGACCATACAGGAGCTCCACTTACAGACTGTAGTTCATCTGATTCTCTGTATACTTTATTACTCTGTTCTTTAATGATCAGGACCCCCACAGAGCAGATACTATTAGGGAGGTTGGCCATTCCCAGCTCTGCAGTGACACTGATGTGGTGGTGGTGTGTTAGTGTGTGTGTTGTGCTGGGGTGAGTGGATCAGACACAGCAGTCCACTCACTGTCCACTCTATTAGACACTCCTACTACTTGCTGGTCCACCTTGTAGATGTAAAGTCAGAGACAGTAGCTCATCTGCTGCTGCACAGTTTGTGTTCCTCTAGTTCTTCATTAGTGGACACAGGACGTCGCCCACAGGACACTGCTGTCCGGATAGTTTTGGTTGGTGGACGATTCTCACTCCAGCAGTAACACTGAGGTATTTAAACACTCCAGCAGCAGCACTGCTGTGTCTGATCCACTCACACCAGCACAACACACACTAACTAACACACCACCACAAAGTCAGTGTCACTGCAGTGCTGAGAATGACCCACCTCCCTAATAGTATCTGCTCTGTGGGGGTCCTGTGGGGGTCCTGATCATTAAAGAACAGAGTAATAAAGTATACAGAGAATCAGATGAACTACAGTCTGTAAGTGGAGGTCCTGTATGGTCAGTGGAGCTGATACAGTGGACAGTGAGTGGTGGTCCTGTATGGTCAGTGGAGCTGATACAGTGGACAGTGAGTGTAGGTCCTGTATGGTCAGTGGAGCTGATACAGTGGACAGTGAGTGCAGGTCCTGTATGGTCAGTGGAGCTGATACAGTGGACAGTGAGTGGAGGTCCTGTATGGTCAGTGGAGCTGATACAGTGGACAGTGAGTGTAGGTCCTGTATGGTCAGTGGAGCTGATACAGTGGACAGTGAGTGGAGGTCCTGTATGGTCAGTGGAGCTGATACAGTGGACAGTGAGTGGAGGTCCTGTATGGACAGTGGAGCTGATACAGTGGACAGTGAGTGGAGGTCCTGTATGGTCAGTGGAGCTGATACAGTGGACAGTGAGTGGAGATATAAGGAGGGGGTTCATATTTATATTCATGGTGGTCTTCCTGATCTTGGCTGCTGACCAGCCTTTCTTCTCGTCTCTCTTTCCCACAGTTATCTTGACGCAGCAACTCGTATGATCTTTGCATCTCATTGTCAGCTTGCTGACAAAGGCAAGATAATCAGGATATCTGTGAACGATGGGGTTATCAAAGTGAAAGGGGGGATGGAGGGATGTGGTTGAAGAGAGAGAGATACTGGGTAATTAGAGGAGGAGGAAGATCTTGTGAATTAAACCCAAAGCCTAGCCATGATGAGCTCTCCTAAAGGAACAGTGTTGGTGATGATAAAGGAATGAAGGGATGAAGGAACAGTGTTGGTGATGATAAAGGAATGAAGGGATGAAGGAACAGTGTTGGTGATGATAAAGGAATAAAGGGATGAAGGAACTGTGTTGATGATAAAGGAATCAAGGGATGAAGAAAGTGTTGGTGATGATAAAGGAATGAAGGGATGAAGGAACAGTGTTGGTGATGATAAAGGAATGAAGGAATGAAGGAACAGTGTTGGTGATGATAAAGGAATGAAGGGATGAAGGAACAGTGTTGGTGATGATAAAGGAATGAAGGAATGAAGGAACAGTGTTGGTGATGATAAAGGAATGAAGGGATGAAGGAACAGTGTTGGTGATGATGATGAAGGAATGAAGGGATGAAGGAACAGTGTTGATGATGATAAAGGAATGAAGGTATGAAAGAACAGTGTTGGTGATGATAAAGGAATGAAAGGATGAAGGAACAGTGTTGATGATAAAGGAATGAAGGGATGAAGGAACAGTATTTATTCTTGTTTTAATTCTCTCCTTCTTTTAATTTACCTCTTCCTTTGTTGCTTTGACTCTCATTCTCTTATAATCTTTCTCTGCCCTCTTTTATCCTTTCTTTCCTTCTTTCTTTCTCTCTCTCTATTTAAATCTCTCTGGTTATTCACTCTATCCGTTATAAGGATGTGCAATAAAACCTACAGACCAGAAACATCTTTCAGTTTTTACTGTCGAGAAAAATTCCAGCAACTCAAATTTAATCCATTCTTTTTATCTCTCTCCTTCTCTCTCTCTCTCTCTCTCTCTCTCTCTCTCTCTCTCTCACTCCCCCCTTCACTCTCTCTCTCTCCTCTCTTTCTCTCTCTCACGCTCTCTCTCTCTCTCTCCTCTCTATCTCCTTCACTTTCTCTCTCCTCTCTTTCTCTCTCTCCTCTCTATCTCCTTCACTCTCTCTCTCTCCTCTCTTTCTCTCTCCTTCACTCTTTCCTCTCTCTCCTTCACTCTCTCTCTCTCTCTCCTCTGTCCTTCACTCTTTCCTTTCTCTTCTTCACTCCCTCTCTCCCTCTCTCCCTCTTTCTTTCCCTCTCTTTCTCTCCTTTACTCTCTCCCTCTCTCTCCTCTTTTTCACTCTCTCTCTCACAGATCGCTACAGCGTATTAATAAAGAAGGAAAGAATTCTTTAAATTTTTATTCTTCTGAAAGAAAAAAATGAAATTAATTCTTGATTAATTATTTTTATTCATCTTTTACTTCTTTTTTCTCCTCTCTCTCTTTCCCTCTCCCTCTCTCTCCTTCAGTCTCTTCTTCTCTCTCTGCCTCTCTCTTTCTCTCCTTCTCTCTCTCTTTTTCCCTTTTTCTCTCTCCATTTCTTTCTCTCTCCTCTCTCCCTCCCTTTTTCTCTCTTTCTCCTTCTCTCTCTCTCTTTCCCTTTTTCTCTCTCCATTTCTTTCTCTCTCCTCTCTCCCTCCCTTTTTCTCTCTTTCTCCTTTTCTCTCTCTCTTTTTCCCTTTTTCTCTCTCCATTTCTTTCTCTCTCCTCTCTCCCTGTCCCTCTCTCTTTGTCTCTCGCCTCTCTATCCCCATCTCTCTCTTTCACCCTTTCTTTTTCTCTTTCTCTCTCTCCTCTCTCCCTGTCCCCCTCCTTGTCTCTTGCTCTCTCTCTCTTACCTCTCCCTCTCCCTCTCTCTCACTTTCTCCCTTCTTTCCCTCTCTTTCTCTCCTTTACTCTCTCCATCTTTCTCTCTCTCTCTCACAGATCGCTACAGCGTATTAATAAAGAAGGAAAGAATTCTTTAATTTTTTATTCTTCTGAAAGAAAAAAATGAAATTAATTCTTGATTGATTCTTTTTATTCATCTTTTACTTTTTTCCTTCACTCTCTCCCTCTCTCTTTCTCTCCTTCACTCTCTCCTCTCTCTCTCTTTTCCCTTTCTCTCTCTCCCCATTTCTTTCTCTGTTCTCTCTCCCTCCCTTTTTCTCTCTTTCTCCTTTTCTCTCTCCTCTCTCCCTGTCCCTCTCTCTTTGTCTCTTGCCTCTCTATCCCCATCTCTCTTTCTCCCTTTCTTTTTCTCTTTCTCTCTCTCCTCATCCCTCTCTTTGTCTCTTGCTCTCTCTCTCACCTCTCCCTCTCCCTATCTCTCTCTCTCTCTCCCTTTCACTCTCTCCCTCTTTCTTTCCCTCTCTTGCTCTCCTTTACTCTCTCCATCTTTCTCTTAGTCCTCTCTCTCTCCTTCACTCTCTCCTCTCTCGCTCTCTCTCACTCTCTCTCACACGCAGATCGCTACAGCGTATTAATAAAGAAGGAAAGAATTCTTTAAATTTTTATTCTTCTGAAAGAAAAAAATGAAATCAATTCTTGATTGATTCTTTTTATTCATCTTTTACTTCTCCCCCCCCCCCTCTCTCCCCCCCCCTCTCTCTCTCCTCTCTCTCCCTCCCTCTCTCTACATTACAGGAGTCTTTTAATTTTTACTCTGGCAAAAGAATAAAGAGAAATCAGTTCATTCTTTATATTCATCGTTTGTTTATCTCTCATCTGTCACTCACTCCTTCTCTTCCCTTTATCTCTCATCCTTTCTTTCTTTCCTCTTACCTTTTCTTCCCTCTTTTCCTTTTTCGTTCTCCTGGTGACCGCCAAACCCAGACTCGTCCATCAGATTGCCAGACGGAGAAGCGTGATTGGTCACTCCAGAGAACACGTCTCCACTGCTCTAGAGTCCAGTGTACTTGGTGATGTAAGGTTTGGATGCAACTGCTCGGCCATGAAGACCCATTCCATGAAGCTCTCTACGGTCTGTTCCTGAGCTGATCTGAAGACCACGTGAAGTTTGAAGGTCTGTAGTGATGGACTCTGTAGAAAGTTGGTGACCTCTGTGCTCTATGCTCCTCAGCATCCGCTGACCCGCTCTGTCATTGTACGTGTTCTACCACTTGGTGTCTGAGCTGCTGTCGTTCTCAATCACTTCCACTTTGTTCTACCACCACTGACAGTCCACTGTGGAATATTTAGTAGTGAGGAAACTTCACCACTGGACTGTACAGGTGACGTCCTATCAAATAAATATAAACACTGTGTGAGATCAAACTCAGGTGATCTGTTACAGCACTGACTAAAGAACCACGTACACCACATCAGTCTGAGGAACCACTTCACCAGCCAGAGAACCAGAAAGTCTGAGTGTTCCTTATTTTAAACAGAGAGAACCCTCGAAGAACCATCTCTCTCTCTCTCTCTCTTTCTCCCTCTCTCTCTTTTTCTCCCTTTCTCTCTCCATCTCTTTCTCTCTCTCTCTCCCTGTCCCTCTCTATTTGTTTGTCACCTCTCTCTCCCTCGCTCTCCCTATCTCTCTCTTTCTCCATTTCTCTCTTTCTACCTTTCTCTCTCTCTACTCTCTCCCTGTCCTTCTCTCTGTCCCTCTCTTCCTCCCTTTCTCCTATTCTCTCTCTCTCTTCTCCCTGTCCCTCTCTCCTCTCTCTACCTCTCTTTTTCTCCCCTTCTCTCTCCTCTTACCTTGTCCCTCTCTCTTTGTTTCTAGCTTCTCACTCCCTCGCTCTCCCTATCTCTCTCTTTCTCCCTATCTCTCTTTCTTTCTACCTTTCTGTCTCCCTATCTCTCTCTTTCTCCTTTTCTCTCTCTCTTCCCACCTTTCTCTCTCTTCCTCCCTTTCTCTGTCTCTCTCTCTCCTTGTCTCTCTCTCCATCTTTCTCTTCCATCTCCCCGTACCTCTTTTTTTTTTCTCTCGTGTTCTCTCTCTCCCTCTCTTTTTTCCCTGCTCTCTCTCTCCTTCTTACTCTCTCTCTCTCTCTCTCTGCTTTGTGCTGATCCAGCAGTATGAAGGCGAGCGAAAGAGAGAGAGAGAGAGAGAGAGAGAGAGAGATTGGAGAGAGTTGTGCAGAGGCTATGAATAAATATGAAAGGCTGTTTTCTCCTCTTTCTTATCGAGTCTGTTTCTCCGGGCCGGCTGACAGATGTTCCGCCCGACAGGATAATGAATTCACATGCGTCTTAAACATAAGAGGACATACATAGACATACGCAGCGCCCCCCAGAGCCTCTCTCCTGCAAATCACAGCCACGAGTTTTACAGCTAAAGCAGATCCAATAGACCCCTAATCATTCACCCACGGCGTACCACGTCGCCGGGAATAACGCCCCCCCGGCACCGAGTCCATGCAGCCGGAGTAAAGCTGCGTTCTCCACACGATTAGATTAGATCTGTGCCGTACATACAGCTCACCTTTACCTGCTCGCACTGCCTCACTGCCTCCACCAAGACCCACATCACTGCAGTGTAAACACTCAGGCTTCAGAGACCGGCTTCAGAATTCCAGGCCAAATCCAAACTCTGAAATATCCAGACTGATTTCTGATAGTCTGGACGGCACCTTGGAAGATTCAGACTCTTTAGAGACTAAACCTCTACTCACACCTCAGTGACTCGACTCAAACTAACACCACAGAGACTCGAGATTAAAATCAGATTTAAACCTCAGAGACTCCGGATTCAGCTTAGACCCACACTTCATAGACTCGATTAAGACTTACACCTCAGAGACCTGACTCGGACTCCCGCCTCAAAGAGTGGACTCAGTCTTCTCTACCTCAGAGACTCCCATCAGATTCACACCTCAGTTACTCGACTTGTAATAAGACCTCATAGGCTTGACTAAAGCGGACCTGCGCCTCAAAGACTCGTCTCGGACTCTTACCTCAGAGACTCACGTCAGACTCGCACCTCAAAGAGTCGACTCAGGCTCACAACTCAGAGACTCCACTCAGACTCACCCCTACGATTGACTCGGGCTCACACCTCAGAGACTTGACTCAGGCTCACACCTCAGACTCAACTCGGGCTCACACCTCAAAGTTTTGATTCTGACTCACACCTCAAAGGCCCAACCAGGAATCACACCTCAGAGACTCAACTAGGACTCACACCTCAGAGGCTTGACTCAGTTTCACACCTTAAAGACTTGACTCAGACTCACCTCTGGATCACACCTCAGAGACTCGACTCGGACTCACACCTCAGACTCGACTTGTACTAACACCTCCTAGGCTTGACTTAAACTCACATCTCAGAGACTTGACTTGGACTTGCGCCTCAAAGACTCGTCTCAGACTCTTACCTCAGAGACTCCCATCAGACTCACACCTCAAAGAGTCGATTCAGTCTCACACCTCAGAGACTCGACTTGTACTTACACCTCATAGGCTTGATTTACACTTGCATCTCAAAGACTTGACTCGGACTCTAACCTCAAAGAGTCGACTCGGTCACACACCTCAAAGACTCAACTAGGACTCACACCTAACTCAGACTTACACCTCAGACTCGACTCGGGCTCACAACTCAGAGGCTCGACTCGGACTCACACCTCAGACTCGACTTGGGCTCACAACTCAGAGACTCAACTCAGGCTCACGCCTCAGAGAATCAACTAGGACTCACACCTCAGAGGCTTGACTCAGTTTCACACCTTAAAGACTCGACTTGTACTCACACCTCAGACTCAACTCTGGCTCACACCTCAGAGACTCGACTTGTACTAACACCTCCTAGGCTTGACTTAAACTCACATCTCAGAGACTTGACTTGGACTTGCGCCTCAAAGACTCGTCTCGGACTCTTACCTCAGAGACTCCCATCAGACTCACACCTCAAAGAGTCGATTCAGTTCAGTCTCACACCTCAGAGACTCGTCTCGGTCTCACACCTCAGAGACTCGACTTGTACTTACACCTCATTGGATTGATTTACACTTGCATCTCAAAGACTTGACTCGGACTCTAACCTCAAAGAGTCGACTCGGTCACACACCTCAAAGACTCAACTAGGACTCACACCTAATTCAGACTTACACCTCAAACTCGACCTCACACCTCAGAGACTCAACGAGGATTCACACCTAACTCAGACTTACACCTCAGACTCGACTCGGGCTCACAACTCAGAGGCTCGACTCGGACTCACACCTCAGAGACTCAAGGCTCAACTCTGATTCACATCTCCAAACTTGAGTCTTGACTCAGGCTCACACCTCAGAGACTCGACTCAGGCTCACACCTCAGACACTCAAACCCGACTTGGTTTTATACGCATCACTCTTTTCCGTTCTCATACTTCTACATGACATTCACTCGTTTTGCTCCATCTCAGCAACTTTACACAGCTTCCCTCATCATCCCATCTCATCCACCGCAGGATTTTCATATCTCCCGTCAGCGAACCTACTCCAGCCCTCACCCTCGCCCCACCACCACCACCCTAATTATCCTGGGAGCGAGAGAAGAACTCCTTCTCCCGGTTCCTCCAGCCTTCTACAGACCTGCCAGCTCTGAGCGAGCACACGCGCTCTCGCCGTAGCGCGGCCTGTTTTTCAGGAGTGACTGTTAAAGATAATAGTGGTGTTTATAGGGGAGGCAGGACCTGTTTGACGGGGGGTAATGAGCACCCTGGTGGGCAAAAGCTGCCGACTCTATTTATAATACGCGATTTTACTTTCACAAGTCCACCTTGTGTTCTCTCGGTATGAGTGAGCGTGTGAGCGAGCGACTTCTGCCTCTGTCTCTTCTCCCCGGTTGATTAAGATGAGAGAAGTGGCGACGAATAGCTGTTTTTTAGCCGCAGACGACGGAGGGGGGGGGTCCGAAGACGCCGCAGTCGGGATCCAGACGTGTTGTTTTGATTCTGTGAGACGTCGGGCCAAAAACGGGTTTTGTGAACGTATGTTTGTTTGGGCGTTTAGCTCTTTGTGGGGATCCGGCGAGGCTGGGATGATGAAAACTCGAGTGTGCGGGGGTTGGGGGGGTGTTCGGATGCTCGGTTGCTGCTCGTGGAGTGGCTAGTGTGAGATGGACAGAGTGCAGAGAGAAAGCTCACAGTTATAAGAGAAAAGCTTTTTTGGCACAACGTGATTCAAATGACTGACCCTTCTGGTTCACGAGTGGTTGATGATGGCGGTGGGCACTGCGGTCAACCGCGCCACATCAAGCAATTAACATGAACTAGACCATGAATAAATTAATTCACAAGTGTTTTGCATCATGATTGACTTTCATTGTTTCAATTCTTTAAGCTTATATCAGTTACTCTACAGAAAACAGACACTGGGAGACCATACACACTCCACACAGACACCGGGAGACCGTACACACTCCACACAGACAATGGGAGACCGTACACACTCCACACAGACACTGGGAGACCATACACACTCCACACAGACAATGGGAGACCATACACACTCCACACAGACACTGGGAGACCATACACACTCCACACAGACACCGGGAGACCATACACACTCCACACAGACAATGGGAGACCGTACACACTCCACACAGACAATGGGAGACCGTACACTCTCCACACAGACAATGGGAGACCGTACACACTCCACACAGACACTGGGAGACCATACACACTCTACACAGACACTGAGAGACCGTACAGACTCCACACAGACACTGGGAGACCACACACACTCCACACAGACACTGAGAGACCGTACAGACTCCACACAGACACTGGGAGACCACACACACTCCACACAGACACTGAGAGACCACACACACTCCACACAGACACTGAGAGACCACACACTCCACACAGACACTGGGAGACCATACACACTCCACACAGACACTGGGAGACCATACACACTCCACACAGACACTGGGAGACCTTACACACTCCACACAGACACTGGGAGACCATATACACTCCACACAGACACTGGGAGACCTTACACACTCCACACAGACACTGGGAGACCATACACACTCCACACAGACACTGGGAGACCATACACACTCCACACAGACACTGGGAGACCATATACACTCCACACAGACACTGGGAGACCATACACACTCCACACAGACACTGGGAGACCATACACACTCCACACAGACACTGGGAGACCATACACACTCCACACAGACACTGAGAGACCGTACACATTCCACACAGACACCGGGAGACCGTACACACTCCACACAGACACTGGGAGACCGTACACACTCCACACAGACACTGGGAGACCGTACACACTCCACACAGACAATGGGAGACCGTACACACTCCACACAGACACCGGGAGACCGTACACACTCCACACAGACAATGGGAGACCGTACACACTCCACACAGACAATGGGAGACCGTACACACTCCACACAGACAATGGGAGACCGTACACACTCCACACAGACACTGGGAGACCGTACACACTCCACACAGACACTGAGAGACTGTACAGACTCCACACAGACACTGAGAGACCACACACACTCCACACAGACACTGGGAGACCATATACACTCCACACAGACACTGGGAGACCTTACACACTCCACACAGACACTGGGAGACCTTACACACTCCACACAGACACTAGGAGACCATACACACTCCACACAGACACTGGGAGACCATACACACTCCACACAGACACTGAGAGACCGTACAGACTCCACACAGACACTGGGAGACCACACACACTCCACACAGACACTGAGAGACCGTACAGACTCCACACAGACACTGGGAGACCACACACACTCCACACAGACACTGAGAGACCACACACACAGGCTGGGACAGGCTGGGAACGGGAACAGAGATACCATAATTTTGTGTGCTCCCCTAGAGTTTGGGACGTAGCCTTATGACCAGAAGGTCGCTGGTTCGATTCCCTAAACAACAAGACAAGACAACAAGACAAAAGTAAAAGAATGCAAGAGTACTAGACAAGAAAAAAAGGGCTTTTGAGCAAGACACCCAACCCCGAACTGCTCCCAGGACACTTTGGATAGGGCTCCCCACTGCTCCGGGCAGGTGTGCTCACTGGGGCAGTCATGGGCTGGAGGTTTGGAAACAAGACCTGCGGCCAGAAGGTTGCTGGCTTGATCCCCTGAAGCAACAGGCCACGACTGAAGTGCTCTAATACACGGATGGGTTCAATATGGAGGTCAAATTCTTTTGTGAGCAAAGACAAACAATTGATTCTAATAAACCACATTTAATGTCCTCTGGTGCCCCCGCTGGTGCCCCCACTGGTGCCCTAACTGGCTGTCTGGCTCACTCCATCAATTTTAAGCCACCAGGTCCAGCGTAAGTCACACCAGACGTCTTTAACACACCAACACATCACCCAGCGGCTCATGACGGCATTATTAACGGCCCTGCAGTGATGCCTCAGTCTCTTTCACCACATCAGTCACAGTAAACGAAGGCAGGAGCTGGTGCCGAATGAAAGGAACGAGTCCCCGTTGCCATGCGGTTTGGTTGAGCTGGTGCCAGTGTGGGGGTCTGCCCAGCGAGGGGCTCTGCGTTTGGTTACATTGATGTACGTCAGAGTCTTCCAAAGGGAAAGAGAGCAGAAGACGTTTAACCGCTGCCTCAAAACGAGTCACACAGAATTAAACTGGCTGCTTTAGTGCTCGGACTTCTGTACAGCACTGTATGCAAATGATCTGCGTTCTGATTGGCCGGTCTGGGTCGTACACAGATATACTGTTATTTCAGATTTCAGTCATTCTTTCCAGCTTCAAATGTAGAAGATTCAAATCTTCAGAGTATAAAGAGAACGTACTCTCTCTCCCTCTCTCTCTCTCTCTCTCTGTGCTATATCTGTCTCTCCCTCATTCCTTTCCTCATGCTTTCTGTTTTTCTCTCTCTCTCTTTTCTTGCTTTCTCTTTCTTTCTTTCCTTTTGTTTTTTTCTGTATCTCTCTCTTTACTCCTAAACCTATAGGTTTTTCTAAGGAAAGCTTATTAACCAGATTATGTCCGGTTTCTTTGCTCTCTCTCTCTCTCTCTCTCTCCTTTTTCTTCTCGTCTCTCTCTTCTTTCTTCTGTCCTGACTTCTCTCTCTCTCTCCTTTCTTCACTCTCTCATCTTTCTGTCCTTGATCTATTCTTTCTTTTTATTTTATTTTCTTTCTCACCCTTTTTCTCTCACCGCTTTTCTCTTTCTTCTCGCTCCTCTTTCTTTTCTTTCCCATCTCTGTCCTTGATCTTCTCGGTCTTGTTTTTCTTTCTCCTCTTTCTTTTCTCTTCTCACTTTTTTCCTCTCTCCTCTCTTTCATCATTCTCTACCTTCTTTCTTCTCCCAAATCTCTCTCTCCTTTCTTTTCTCTCTCATCTCTCTCTTTTTCTTCTCTCTCATCTCTCTCTTTTTCTTCTCTCTCCTCTCACTCTTTTTCTTCTCTTTTATCTTTCTCTCTCTCCCCTTCTCTCTCATCTCCCCCCGTCTTCTCTCTCCTCTTTCTTCTCTCATCTCTCTCTCCTTTCTTTTCTCTTGTCTCTCTCCACTCTTTCTTCTCTTGCTAATACTTTCTCTCCTGTTTTCTCTCTCCTCTCCTTTCTTTCTCTCCACTCTTTTTCCTCTCTAATTTCTCTCTCCTCTTCTCTCTCATCTCTTTTTCCTCTCTCTCTCCTCTTTCTTCTCTCTCATCTCTCTCTCTCTTTCCTTTTTCTTCTCTCTCATCTCTCCACTCTTTCTTTCTTCTCTTAGTCTCTCTTGCTAATATTTTCTCACCTGTTTTCTCTCTCTTCTCTCATTCTGTTTTTCTGTCTCTTTTCTTTCTCTCCATTCTTTTTTCTCTCTAAATTCTCTCTCTCTCTGTTTTGATGACAAACACCACCGTTTTCTGTCTGTCTGTCTGTCTGTCCTTCACCGTTGGACCCCCGTGTGTTTAAACTCCTGTTTTGTTCTTTGCGGTGCGGGGACTGGAGCGCATTAGCGCGGCTGTGTCGGGGATTAGGATAATGCGGGCTGAGCGTACGGGGGACGACCGAGACGAGCGGCGTGTTTACCGGTTCTACGTTTCACTCAGAGACAGCGGGAAAGCGCTGCGGACAGTTTGGACTGTTTTTACTTTCCGCTCCTGTTTATTTATTTATTACTCCGGCGAGAGCGTCCCGTCCCTTCACATGGTATCACTTCAGTCTGTGGACCTGCAGCTAATAAGTGATGAGACGTGTCAGAGTGACTCATTTCAGGATCGTATTTAAGGCACGGAGCTTCTGAATATTTCACTCGCGCTCTCGGTTCCAGTCTGACCTATTATTAGACCACGCAGACGTTTCTCTCTGAGCTCGAGCTGTTTGCTGTTTCTTTCTTCTCGGCTGGATGTTGCCAAACACCAACTATTTAGCCTCCTGCGTGGAAGTGATCGGGGTGGAGGTGGACCCTGTGAACTTTTTGAGAAGATCAACATGTTGTTTGATCCGGTTTCTCTCAAATGACAGCTTTATGGGAGAAGAAAAAAAACATAGTTCACTTTTAATGCAAGTCAATGGAACCAGACGTCTTTCCACCAGTGGGGAACCGTTATGGCCCTCTATGCCTTCTCAGAGGGCCTAAAATATTCTTAACACACACACACACACACACACACACACACACACACACACACACACACACACACACATATATATATATATATATATATATATATATATATATATATATATATTTTTTTTTTTTTTTTTTTTTTTTTTTTTTATCTACTTACATTCACAGTGCTGGTGAACCCTTGGATTTAATAACTGGTTGAACCTCCTTTGGCAGCGATAACCTCCAACAACCTCCAGTAGCTGCTGATCAGACCTCCTGGACCATCCCTCCTTACAGAACTGCTTCAGCTCAGTCATGTTCCTAGGATGTCTGGTGTGAACAGCTCTCTTCAGGTCTGGACTCTGACTGGGCCGCTCCAGAATACAGAGTTTCTTTAATTGAAGTCGTTCTGTAGTAGATTTACTGCAATGTTTAGGGTCATTGTCCTGCTACATCACCCAACTTCTACTGAGCTTCAGCTGGTGGACAGCCAGCCCAACATTATTCTGTAGGACACCTTGATGAACTTGACAATTCATTTCCCCCTCGATGATGACAAACAGTCCAAATTCCCAAATCATTTAAAGACTAATTCAAAGATTATTTTTAATTTTTCATCACAGCTGGCAAATTTTGAATTGAATTCATCAAAAATTTAAGATGACTGAACTGAAATTTTAAGGTCCAAATATTGAGATTGAAACTGAGTTGCTTATGATTAATGCCAGCATTGATTTCAAATCACAGCTTGATAGCGAATCACTTGACTTCCAGGTGAGATCAAAGGCTAGCCAGGAAATTTAAATCACAGAGAATTGAGCGCTAGCAATTTGCAATTAAACACAATTTCTCGGGACACGTTTGTGCAAACCGAATTGGCTTTACATCCCAGCATGAGGACGACCAACATGATCGGAACCGACTCGTAGGAATATTGAACTTTAATGCCATGAAGATCAATGTTAATAATCTGATTTTTTTTTATCTAATTGGCAAGAAATTTTGGTGTAATTTCGATTTTTTTTGGAATCAAACAATTTAAAGGCCAACAAAGATTATTTCAAATTCCACATTAGAACATGTGGACATCTGGCAACTTTTGAATTGAATTCATCAAAAATTTAAGATGATTGAAATTTTGAGGTACACAAATTGAGATTGAAACTGAGTTGCTCATGATTGATGTCAGCATTAATTTCACATAACCGCATGAGGACGACCGATGTGACCGGAACCGACTCCTTGGAATATTGAACTTTTATGTGATGAAGATCAACATTATGAATCAATTTAAAAAAAAAAAATCTAAATCAAATTTAGATTAAAAAAAAATCAATTCCCAAATAATTTAAAGACTAATTAAAAGATTATTTCAAATTTCACACCAGAGCGGACATCTGGCAAATTTTGAATTGAATTCATCAAAAATTTAAGATGACTGAACTGAAATTTTGAGGTCCAAAAATTGAGATTGAAACTGAGTAGCTCATGATAGATGTCAGCATTGATTTCCCATCACAGCTTGAGGACGACCGACATGATCGGAACTGACTCGTAGGAATATTGAACTTTGATGTGATGAAGAAGATCAACGTTATTAATCTGAATTTTTAAGAACATGAAATCGCCAAGAAATTTTGGTGTAATGTTAATTTTTTTTGGAATCTATTCCCAAATCATTTAAAGACTAATCTAAAGATTATTTCAAATTTCACATCAGAGCATGTGGACATCTGGCAAATTTTGAATTAAATTAATCAAAGTCGTTAAAATTTGTACATTTCATTAAAATTTTCAAAATCGCCAAGACGTTTGGCAATCGAACCAGATCAGATCATCGCCAACAGCATTGATTTCACATGACAGCGTGACATGCCTCGATTTGAATTGACTGGAATTGAGAACTTTGATGTGAGAAGAAGATCAACGTTGTTAAAAGGCAGCGTTCGCCGCGTGCCAGCGCGAGCTCTGATCTCCTTCGGCGGAGTGGAACTCCACATAAAGCCGAGATAAATAACACGCTCGCTCCAAACCAAACACTTTTAAGGTCATCTAGCGGAGCACAAAGACACTATTGCTTGTTGCTTGTGTTGAAAATCACGCCTTGGAGACTCCACCACCGCTCGGCACTCTTGAAGCGAGAGCTTATATCGATTGGGCGGCTGGGAGGCCGTTTCACTGATATTACAATGGGCATAAGAAATAAAAGCATTGTATCAGATAGGGCTCAGGACGCTTTCATCCAGCCCAGAACCACGTATGGATCTGAAAGGAATCCCAGCGGACCCCATGTTTTCGTCTCCTTGCACTGGTTTTAAGTGCCTGGGTTTTGTTTTTTTCCCTTCTTTCTCTCGCTCTCTCTCTCTTTCTCTTTCTTTCTCCCTTTTGTTCACCTTAAATAAGCCAGTAATTTTCCTCTAAGTGCTTTCAGTCACTTCGCAAAGGTCTCTCTCATTACAGGAGCCGGCGCTGTTTGTCCCTTTCTGGCGTTTTAATGCGTCTAAATGCTTTGATAATGGATCTCTATGGGAACCCTCAGCCTTTCTTCGGGGCGGTTTGATTATCACGTTTAGTCGGAGATTGCGCGAAGGCGGTGATTATTTTCTGAATGTCAAACAACTCGTTTAAATACTTTTTCTAATGGTTAGATTTTTTAGTCAAAAAAGCCGAAAAAAATAAAAAAAATAAAATTAAATTCATGAATTCTTTTCGCCGGCGTGTCAGAGCGTCTCTAAACGTCAACGCGCCCGCCGTGTTTAACATTTCCAAAGGGTTAAACCTTTAAGTTCAATAGACCTGCCTAAGAACGCCGGTGGAGTAATGAACCCCCGCTGAGAGCGTACTAAATAAACGCTGAGCATAATTATACACTTAAGATTCGAGTCAGGGAGAAAGAGCAACAGCGCAGCCAAAGTGCATTAACCCGCCTTCGTACTGTAATCGCAGCTCGCGCTCCTATGTTTTGATTGATCAGTCGTCTACGTTTCTCCAGGGCGCACGTGTTTAAATCACTTACCGCGGCCGCCCAATTAATTAATACACATTTCTCATCACTGCGGCTTTCAGGTTCTCGTGTAAATCATTACTAACACGATACTTAATTACAAACACCCAGTACTTTCACTCACAGTCAAAACAGCCACCTTCTGCTCCCACTAACTGGCCACTTTATTAGAAACACCCACCTTGTATCTCCACTAACTGGCCACTTTATTAGAAACACCCACCTTGTATCTCCACTAACTGGCCACTTTATTAGAAACACCAACCTTGTATCTCTGCTAACTGGGCACTTTATTAGAAACACCCACCGTATACTTTCAGTAACTGGCCACTATATTAGAAACACCTACCTTGTATCTCCACTAACTGGCCACTTTATTAGAAACACCCACCTTGTATCTCCACTAACTGGCCACTTTATTAGAAACACCAACCTTGTATCTCTGCTAACTGGGCACTTTATTAGAAACACCCACCGTATACTTTCAGTAACTGGCCACTATATTAGAAACACCTACCTTGTATCTCCACTAACTGGCCACTTTATTAGAAACACCCACCTTGTATCTCCACTAACTGGCCACTTTATTAGAAACACCAACCTTGTATCTCTGCTAACTGGGCACTTTATTAGAAACACCCACCGTATACTTTCAGTAACTGGCCACTATATTAGAAACACCTACCTTGTATCTCAACCAACTGGCCACTTTATTAGAAACATCCACCTTGTATCTCCACTAACTGGCCACTTTATAAGAAACACCCACCTTGTATCTCCACTAACTGGCCACTTTATTAGAAACACCTACCTTGTATCTCAACCAACTGGCCACTTTATTAGAAACATCCACCTTGTATCTCAACTAACTGGCCACTTTATTAGAAACACCCACTTGGTACCTCCACTAACTGGCCACTTTATTAGAAACACCCACCTTGTATCTCAACTAACTGGCCACTTTATTAGAAACACCCACCTTGTATCTCAACTAACTGGCCACTTTATTAGAAATACCCACCTTGTATCTCCATTAACTGGCCACTTTATTATAAACACCCACCTTGTATCTCCACTAACTGGCCACTTTATTAGAAACACCCACCTTGTATCTCCACTAACTGGCCACTTTATTAGAAACACCCAACTTATATCTCTGCTAACTGGGCACTTTATTAGAAACACCCACCGTATACTTTCAGTAACTGGCCACTATATTAGAAACACCTACCTTGTATCTCAACTAACTGGCCACTTTATTAGAAACACCAACCTTGTATCTCAACTAACTGGCCACTTTATTAGAAATACCCACCTTGTATCTCCATTAACTGGCCACTTTATTATAAACACCCACCTTGTATCTCAACTAACTGGGCACTTTATTAGAAACACCCACCTTGTATCTCCACTAACTGGCCACTTTATTAGAAACACCCACCTTGTATCTCCACTAAATGGCCACTTTATTAGAAACACCCACTTTGTATCTCCACTAACTGGCCACTTTATTAGAAACACCCACCTTGTATCTCAACTAACTGGCCACTTTATTAGAAACACCCACCTTATATCTCCACTAACTGGCCACTTTATTAGAAACACCCACCTTGTATCTCCACTAACTGGCCACTTTATTAGAAACACCCAACTTGTATCTCTGCTAACTGGCCACTTTATTAGAAACACCAACCTTGTATCTCTGCTAACTGGGCACTTTATTAGAAACACCCACTGTATACTTTCAGTAACTGGCCACTATATTAGAAACACCTACCTTGTATCTCAACCAACTGGCCACTTTATTAGAAACATCCACCTTGTATCTCAACTAACTGGCCACTTTATTAGGAACACCCACTTTGTATCTCCACTAACTGGCCACTTTATTAGAAACACCCACCTTGTATCTCAACTAACTGGCCACTTTATTAGAAACACCCACCTTGTATCTCTGCTAAATGGGCACTTCATTAGAAACACCCACCTTGTATCTCCACTAACTGGCCACTTTATTAGAAACACCCACCTTGTATCTCCTCTAACTGGCCACTTTATTAGAAACACCCAACTTGTATCTCTGCTAACTGGGCACTTTATTAGAAACACCCACCATATACTTTCAGTAACTGGCCACTATATTAGAAACACCTACCTTGTATCTCAACCAACTGGCCACTTTATTAGAAACATCCACCTTGTATCTCAACTAACTGGCCACTTTATTAGAAACACCCACCTTGTATCTCCACTAACTGGCCACTTTATTAGAAACACCCACCTTGTATCTCCACTAACTGGCCACTTTATTAGAAACACCCACCTTGTATCTCAACTAACTGGCCACTTTATTAGAAACACCCACCTTGTATCTCCACTAACTGGCCACTTTATTAGAAACACCCACCTTGTATCTCCACTAACTGGCCACTTTATTAGAAACACCCACCTTGTATCTCCACTAACTGGCCACTTTATTAGAAACACCCAACTTGTATCTCCACTAACTGGCCACTTTATTACAAACACCTACCTTGTATCTCAACTAACTGGCCACTTTATTAGAAACACCCACCTTGTATCTCAACTAACTGGCCACTTTATTAGAAACACCCACCTTGTATCTCCACTAACTGGCCACTTTATTAGAAACACCCACCTTGTATCTCCACTAACTGGCCACTTTATTAGAAACACCCAACTTGTATCTCTGCTAACTGGGCACTTTATTAGAAACACCCACCGTATACTTTCAGTAACTGGCCACTATATTAGAAACACCTACCTTGTATCTTAACTAACTGGCCACTTTATTAGAAACACCCACCTTGTATCTCAACTAACTGGCCACCTTATTAGAAACACCCACCTTATATCTCAACTAATTGGCCACTTTATTAGAAACACCCACCTTGTATCTCCACTAACTGGCCACTTTATTGGAAACACCCACCTTGTATCTCTGCTAACTGGCCACTTTATTAGAAACACCCACCTTGTATCTCTGCTAACTGGGCACTTTATTAGAAACACCCACCGTATACTTTCAGTAACTGGCCACTATATTAGAAACACCTACCTTGTATCTCAACCAACTGGGCACTTTATTAGAAACACCCACCTTGTATTTCCACTAACTGGCCACTTTATTAGAAACACCCACCTTGTATCTCTGCTAACTGGGCACTTTATTATAAACACCCACCGTATACTTTCAGTAACTGGCCACTATATTAGAAACACCCACCTTGTATCTCCACTAACTGGCCACTTTATTAGAAACACCCACCTTGTATCTCCACTAACTGGCCACTTTATTAGAAACACCCAACTTGTATCTCTGCTAACTGGGCACTTTATTAGAAACACCCACCGTATACTTTCAGTAACAGGCCACTATATTAGAAACACCTACCTTGTATCTTAACTAACTGGCCACTTTATTAAAAACACCCACCTTGTATCTCAACTAACTGGCCACCTTATTAGAAACACCCACCTTGTATCTCAACTAATTGGCCACTTTATTAGAAACACCCACCTTGTATCTCCACTAACTGGCCACTTTATTGGAAACACCCACCTTGTATCTCTGCTAACTGGCCACTTTATTAGAAACACCCACCTTGTATCTCTGCTAACTGGGCACTTTATTAGAAACACCCACCGTATACTTTCAGTAACTGGCCACTATATTAGAAACACCTACCTTGTATCTCAACCAACTGGGCACTTTATTAGAAACACCCACCTTGTATTTCCACTAACTGGCCACTTTATTAGAAACACCCACCTTGTATCTCTGCTAACTGGGCACTTTATTATAAACACCCACCGTATACTTTCAGTAACTGGCCACTATATTAGAAACACCTACCTTGTATCTCAACCAACTGGCCACTTTATTAGAAACATCCACCTTGTATCTCAACTAACTGGCCACTTTATTAGAAACACCCACCTTGTATCTCCAC
Source organism: Megaleporinus macrocephalus (assembly GCA_021613375.1). Classification (NCBI taxonomy): domain Eukaryota; kingdom Metazoa; phylum Chordata; class Actinopteri; order Characiformes; family Anostomidae; genus Megaleporinus; species Megaleporinus macrocephalus. Next base: position 39,829,339 of record CM038718.1, read on the forward strand.
TAACTGGCCACTTTATTAGAAACACCCACCTTGTATCTCCACTAACTGGCCACTTTATTAGAAACACCCACCTTGTATCTCAACTAACTGGCCACTTTATTAGAAACACCCACCTTGTATCTCCACTAACTGGCCACTTTATTAGAAACACCCACCTTGTATCTCCACTAACTGGCCACTTTATTAGAAACACCCACCTTGTATCTCCACTAACTGGCCACTTTATTAGACAAACCCACCTTGTATCTCCACTAACTGGCCACTTTATTAGAAACACCCACCTTGTATCTCTGCTAACTGGCCACTTTATTAGAAACACCCACCTTGTATCTCTGCTAACTGGCCACTTTATTAGAAACACACAACTTGTGGTACTACTAGCTGGCCACTTTATTAGAAACACCCACCATATACTTTCAGTAACTGGCCACTATATTAGAAACACCCACCTTGAGTTTCTACTAACTGGCCACTTTATGAGAAACACCCCCCTTTTGCCTTCACTAACCATCTTGTATCTTAACTAACTGGCCACGTTATTGGAAACACCTACCTTGGAACTCTACTAAATATGGCCCCTTTATTAGAAACACGCAGCTTGGGCTCCAACTAACTGGCCACTTTATTAGAAACACCCCCCTTCTGCCTTCACTAACAGGTCACTTTAATAGAAACATGCAACTTGTGTTTCTACTAGCTGGCCACTTTATTAGAAACACCCACCGTATACTTTCAGTAACTGGCCACTATATTAGAAACACCTACCTTGGATCTCTACTAAATATGGCCACTTTATTAGAAACACCCACCTTGAGTTTCTACTAACTGGCCACTTTATTAGAAACACCCCCCTTTTGCCTTCACTAACCATCTTGTATCTTAACTAACTGGCCACGTTATTGGAAACACCTACCTTGTATCTCAACTAACTGGCCACCTTATTAGAAACACCCACCTTGTATCTCAACTAATTGGCCACTTTATTAGAAACACCCACCTTGTATCTCCACTAACTGGCCACTTTATTAGAAACACCCACCTTGTATCTCCATTAACTGGCCACTTTATTATAAACACCCACCTTGTATCTCCACTAACTGGCCACTTTATTAGAAACACCCACCTTGTATCTCCACTAACTGGCCACTTTATTAGAAACACCCAACTTATATCTCTGCTAACTGGGCACTTTATTAGAAACACCCACCGTATACTTTCAGTAACTGGCCACTATATTAGAAACACCTACCTTGTATCTCAACTAACTGGCCACTTTATTAGAAACACCAACCTTGTATCTCAACTAACTGGCCACTTTATTAGAAATACCCACCTTGTATCTCCATTAACTGGCCACTTTATTATAAACACCCACCTTGTATCTCAACTAACTGGGCACTTTATTAGAAACACCCACCTTGTATCTCCACTAACTGGCCACTTTATTAGAAACACCCACCTTGTATCTCCACTAAATGGCCACTTTATTAGAAACACCCACTTTGTATCTCCACTAACTGGCCACTTTATTAGAAACACCCACCTTGTATCTCAACTAACTGGCCACTTTATTAGAAACACCCACCTTATATCTCCACTAACTGGCCACTTTATTAGAAACACCCACCTTGTATCTCCACTAACTGGCCACTTTATTAGAAACACCCAACTTGTATCTCTGCTAACTGGCCACTTTATTAGAAACACCAACCTTGTATCTCTGCTAACTGGGCACTTTATTAGAAACACCCACTGTATACTTTCAGTAACTGGCCACTATATTAGAAACACCTACCTTGTATCTCAACCAACTGGCCACTTTATTAGAAACATCCACCTTGTATCTCAACTAACTGGCCACTTTATTAGGAACACCCACTTTGTATCTCCACTAACTGGCCACTTTATTAGAAACACCCACCTTGTATCTCAACTAACTGGCCACTTTATTAGAAACACCCACCTTGTATCTCTGCTAAATGGGCACTTCATTAGAAACACCCACCTTGTATCTCCACTAACTGGCCACTTTATTAGAAACACCCACCTTGTATCTCCTCTAACTGGCCACTTTATTAGAAACACCCAACTTGTATCTCTGCTAACTGGGCACTTTATTAGAAACACCCACCATATACTTTCAGTAACTGGCCACTATATTAGAAACACCTACCTTGTATCTCAACCAACTGGCCACTTTATTAGAAACATCCACCTTGTATCTCAACTAACTGGCCACTTTATTAGAAACACCCACCTTGTATCTCCACTAACTGGCCACTTTATTAGAAACACCCACCTTGTATCTCCACTAACTGGCCACTTTATTAGAAACACCCACCTTGTATCTCAACTAACTGGCCACTTTATTAGAAACACCCACCTTGTATCTCCACTAACTGGCCACTTTATTAGAAACACCCACCTTGTATCTCCACTAACTGGCCACTTTATTAGAAACACCCACCTTGTATCTCCACTAACTGGCCACTTTATTAGAAACACCCAACTTGTATCTCCACTAACTGGCCACTTTATTACAAACACCTACCTTGTATCTCAACTAACTGGCCACTTTATTAGAAACACCCACCTTGTATCTCAACTAACTGGCCACTTTATTAGAAACACCCACCTTGTATCTCCACTAACTGGCCACTTTATTACAAACACCCACCTTGTATCTCCACTAACTGGCCACTTTATTAGAAACACCCAACTTGTATCTCTGCTAACTGGGCACTTTATTAGAAACACCCACCGTATACTTTCAGTAACTGGCCACTATATTAGAAACACCTACCTTGTATCTTAACTAACTGGCCACTTTATTAGAAACACCCACCTTGTATCTCAACTAACTGGCCACCTTATTAGAAACACCCACCTTATATCTCAACTAATTGGCCACTTTATTAGAAACACCCACCTTGTATCTCCACTAACTGGCCACTTTATTGGAAACACCCACCTTGTATCTCTGCTAACTGGCCACTTTATTAGAAACACCCACCTTGTATCTCTGCTAACTGGGCACTTTATTAGAAACACCCACCGTATACTTTCAGTAACTGGCCACTATATTAGAAACACCTACCTTGTATCTCAACCAACTGGGCACTTTATTAGAAACACCCACCTTGTATTTCCACTAACTGGCCACTTTATTAGAAACACCCACCTTGTATCTCTGCTAACTGGGCACTTTATTATAAACACCCACCGTATACTTTCAGTAACTGGCCACTATATTAGAAACACCCACCTTGTATCTCCACTAACTGGCCACTTTATTAGAAACACCCACCTTGTATCTCCACTAACTGGCCACTTTATTAGAAACACCCAACTTGTATCTCTGCTAACTGGGCACTTTATTAGAAACACCCACCGTATACTTTCAGTAACAGGCCACTATATTAGAAACACCTACCTTGTATCTTAACTAACTGGCCACTTTATTAAAAACACCCACCTTGTATCTCAACTAACTGGCCACCTTATTAGAAACACCCACCTTGTATCTCAACTAATTGGCCACTTTATTAGAAACACCCACCTTGTATCTCCACTAACTGGCCACTTTATTGGAAACACCCACCTTGTATCTCTGCTAACTGGCCACTTTATTAGAAACACCCACCTTGTATCTCTGCTAACTGGGCACTTTATTAGAAACACCCACCGTATACTTTCAGTAACTGGCCACTATATTAGAAACACCTACCTTGTATCTCAACCAACTGGGCACTTTATTAGAAACACCCACCTTGTATTTCCACTAACTGGCCACTTTATTAGAAACACCCACCTTGTATCTCTGCTAACTGGGCACTTTATTATAAACACCCACCGTATACTTTCAGTAACTGGCCACTATATTAGAAACACCTACCTTGTATCTCAACCAACTGGCCACTTTATTAGAAACATCCACCTTGTATCTCAACTAACTGGCCACTTTATTAGAAACACCCACCTTGTATCTCCACTAACTGGCCACTTTATTAGAAACACCCACCTTGTATCTCCACTAACTGGCCACTTTATTAGAAACACCCACCTTGTATCTCAACTAACTGGCCACTTTATTAGAAACACCCACCTTGTATCTCCACTAACTGGCCACTTTATTAGAAACACCCACCTTGTATCTCCACTAACTGGCCACTTTATTAGAAACACCCACCTTGTATCTCCACTAACTGGCCACTTTATTAGACAAACCCACCTTGTATCTCCACTAACTGGCCACTTTATTAGAAACACCCACCTTGTATCTCTGCTAACTGGCCACTTTATTAGAAACACCCACCTTGTATCTCTGCTAACTGGCCACTTTATTAGAAACACACAACTTGTGGTACTACTAGCTGGCCACTTTATTAGAAACACCCACCATATACTTTCAGTAACTGGCCACTATATTAGAAACACCCACCTTGAGTTTCTACTAACTGGCCACTTTATGAGAAACACCCCCCTTTTGCCTTCACTAACCATCTTGTATCTTAACTAACTGGCCACGTTATTGGAAACACCTACCTTGGAACTCTACTAAATATGGCCCCTTTATTAGAAACACGCAGCTTGGGCTCCAACTAACTGGCCACTTTATTAGAAACACCCCCCTTCTGCCTTCACTAACAGGTCACTTTAATAGAAACATGCAACTTGTGTTTCTACTAGCTGGCCACTTTATTAGAAACACCCACCGTATACTTTCAGTAACTGGCCACTATATTAGAAACACCTACCTTGGATCTCTACTAAATATGGCCACTTTATTAGAAACACCCACCTTGAGTTTCTACTAACTGGCCACTTTATTAGAAACACCCCCCTTTTGCCTTCACTAACCATCTTGTATCTTAACTAACTGGCCACGTTATTGGAAACACCCACCTTGTATCTCAACTAACTGGCCACCTTATTAGAAACACCCACCTTGTATCTCAACTAATTGGCCACTTTATTAGAAACACCCACCTTGTATCTCCACTAACTGGCCACTTTATTAGAAACACCCACCTTGTATCTCTGCTAACTGGCCACTTTATTAGAAACACCCACCGTATACTTTCAGTAACTGGCCACTATATTACAAACACCTACCTTGTATCTCAACCAACTGGCCACTTTATTAGAAACATCCACCTTGTATCTCAACTAACTGGCCACTTTATTAGAAACACCCACCTTGTATCTCCACTAACTGGCCACTTTATTACAAACACCTACCTTGTATCTCCACTAACTGGCCATAATATTAGAAACACTCAACTTGTATCTCCACTAACTGGCCACTTTATTAGAAACACTCAACTTGTATCTCTGCTAACTGGGCACTTTATTAGAAACACCCACCGTATACTTTCAGTAACTGGCCACTATATTAGAAACACCTACCTTGTATCTCAACCAACTGGCCACTTCATTAGAAACACCCACCTTGTATCTCTGCTAACTGGGCACTTTATTAGAAACACCCACCTTGTATTTCCACTAACTGGCCACTTTATTAGAAACACCCACCTTGTATCTCTGCTAACTGGGCACTTTATTATAAACACCCACCGTATACTTTCAGTAACTGGCCACTATATTAGAAACACCTACCTTGTATCTCAACTGACTGGCCACTTCATTAGAAACACCCACCTTGTATCTCCACTAACTGGCCACTATATTAGAAACACCCACCTTGTATCTCTGCTAACTGGCCACTTTATTAGAAACACACACCTTGTATCTCCACTAACTGGCCACTATATTAGAAACACCTACCTTGTATCTCCACTAATTGGCCACTTTATTAGACAAACCCACCTTGTATCTCCACTAACTGGCCACTTTATTAGAAACACCTACCTTGTATCTCTGCTAACTGGCCACTTTATTAGAAACACACACCTTGTATCTCCACTAACTGGCCACTATATTAGAAACACCTACCTTGTATCTCCACTAATTGGCCACTTTATTAGACAAACCCACCTTGTATCTCCACTAACTGGCCACTTTATTAGAAACACCCACCTTGTATCTCTGCTAACTGGCCACTTTATTAGAAACAACCACCTTGTATCTCAACTAACTGGCCACTTCATTAGAAACACCCACCTTGTATCTCTGCTAACTGGGCACTTTATTAGAAACACACACCTTGTGGTACTACTAGCTGGCCACTTTATTAGAAACATCCACCATATACTTTCATTAACTGGCCACTATATTAGAAACACCTACCTTGGATCTCTACTAAATATGGCCACTTTATTAGAAACACCCACCTTGAGTTTCTACTCACTGGCCACTTTATTAGAAACACCCCCCTTTTGCCTTCACTAACCATCTTGTATCTTAACTAACTGGCCACGTTATTGGAAACACCTACCTTGGAACTCTACTAAATATGGCCCCTTTATTGGAAACACCTACCTTGGAACTCTACTAAATATGGCCCCTTTATTAGAAACACGCAGCTTGGGCTCCAACTAACTGGCCATTTTATTAGAAACACCCCCCTTCTGCCTTTACTAACAGTTCACTTTAATAGAAACATGCAACTTGTGTTTCTACTAGCTGGCCACTTTATTAGAAACACCCACCGTATACTTTCAGTAACTGGCCACTATATTAGAAACACCTACCTTGGATCTCTACTAAATATGGCCACTTTATTAGAAACACCCACCTTGAGTTTCTACTAACTGGCCACTTTATTAGAAACACCCCCCTTTTGCCTTCACTAACCATCTTGTATCTTAACTAACTGGCCACGTTATTGGAAACACCCACCTTGTATCTCAACTAATTGGCCACTTTATTAGAAACACCCACCTTGTATCTCCACTAACTGGCCACTTTATTAGAAACACCCACCTTGTATCTCTGCTAACTGGCCACTTTATTAGAAACACCCACCGTTTACTTTCAGTAACTGGCCACTATATTACAAACACCTTCCTTGTATCTCAACTAACTGGCCACTTCATTAGAAACACCCACCTTGTATCTCCACTAACTGGCCACTTTATTAGAAACACCCACCTTGTATATCTGCTAACTGGGCACTTTATTAGAAACACCCAACTTGTATCTCCACTAACTGGCCACTATATTAGACACACCTACCTTGTATCTTAACTAACTGGCCACTTTATTAGAAACACCCACCTTGTATCTCAACTAACTGGCCACCTTATTAGAAACACCCACCTTGTATCTCTGCTAACTGGGCACTTTATTAGAAACACCCACCTTGTATTTCCACTAACTGGCCACTTTATTAGAAACACCCACCTTGTATCTCTGCTAACTGGCCACTATATTAGAAACACCTACCTTGTATCTCCACTAATTGGCCACTTTATTAGAAACAACCACATTGTATCTCAACTAACTGGCCACTTTATTAGAAACACCCACCTTGTATCTCTGCTAACTGGCCACTTTATTAGAAACACACACCTTGTGTTACTACTAGCTGGCCACTTCATTAGAAACACCCACCATATACTTTCAGTAACTGGCCACTATATTAGAAACACCTACCTTGGATCTCTACTAAATATGGCCACTTTATTAGAAACACCCACCTTGAGTTTCTACTAACTGGCCACTTTATTAGAAACACCCCGCTTTTGCCTTCACTAACCATCTTGTATCTTAACTAACTGGCCACGTTATTGGAAACACCTACCTTGGATCTCTACTAAATATGGCCCCTTTATTAGAAACACGCAGCTTGGGCTCCAACTAACTGGCCATTTTATTAGAAACACCCCCCTTCTGCCTTGACTAACAGGTCACTTTAATAGAAACATGCAACTTGTGTTTCTACTAGCTGGCCACTTTATTAGAAACACCCACCGTATACTTTCAGTAACTGGCCACTATATTAGAAACACCTACCTTGGATCTCTACTAAATATGGCCACTTTATTAGAAACACCCACCTTGAGTTTCTACTAACTGGCCACTTTATTAGAAACACCCCCTTTTGCCTTCACTAACCATCTTGTATCTTAACTAACTGGCCACTTTATTAGAAACACGCAGCTTGGGCTCCAACTAACTGGCCACTTTATTAGAAACACCCCCCTTCTGCCTTCACTAACAGGTCACTTTAATAGAAACATGCAACTTGTGTTTCTACTAGCTGGCCACTTTATTTTACAGCTTTATTTCCAGAGTCAGTGATACACAGCTGATCCAGAGTCAGTGATACACAGCTGATCCAGAGTCAGTGATACACAGCTGATCCAGAGTCAGTGATACACAGCTGATCCAGAGTCTAAGAGCACCTACACAGCTGATCCAGAGTTTGTAATACTTACACAGCTGATCCAGTGTCAGTGCTACTTACACAGCTGATCCAGAGTCAGTGAAACAAAGTTGATCCAGAGTCAGAGAGTGCCTACACAGCTGATCCAGAGTCAGAGATACTTACACAGCTGATCCAGAGTCAGTGCTACTTACACAGCCGATCCAGAGTCAGTGCTAGTTACACAGCTGATCCAGAGTCAGAGAGTACCTACACAGCTGATCCAGAGTCAGAGATACTTACACAGCTGATCCAGAGTCAGTGCTATTTACACAGCTGATACAGTTAGTGCTACTTACACAGCTGATCCAGAGTCAGTGCTACTTACACAGCTGATCCAGAGTCAGTGTTACTTACACAGCTGATACTGAGAGAGGGAAAGAGAACAAACTAGACAGCAGACTGAGATGAGACGAGAGAGAGAAAGACAGCAGCATGAGAGAGAGCGAGATGATGGATGGAGTGCACGGCGCGTTGGTGAACGTGGGCTAAAATCAATGAGAAAGAAAAGAGAGATACGGATAAACAGAGACAGCGAACATCTCATATTTCAACTTCAACTGTAGAAATATTATCTCATTAAAGGTGCCATATGTACTTTTCAGTATTTTGAAATTGTTCTCTGATGTTCTACATAGTAGGTGTGTGTGTCTTTGGTCACCCAGATGTGGTTCTATACCCTATGATCTGGTTCTAGAAGAAACAAACTCATGAATAATTCGCTGAGCTCTGCTCTGATGGGCTAATTTACAGTGAAACGCTGTAGGTGATAATCACTCAGACCAAAGAAAATGAGCCTCTGTGTAAATAAGCTCCACCCTCATACTATTTAGTGAGCTATGTTAGTTACTTGGAGCTACTAGTATCTAACGATACCTGTACTAGCTCCTCTCTTTCATCTGAACATCAAACACAAAGTAGATGAAAGGTGTCTCTGTGAAACGTTCAGTTGAAGATGATCTGCTTCAACCAGCACACAGTGATCCACTCACACAGCATGGCTGCTACTTCCAGTCACTGTTGAGGTTGTGGTGCTAATAAAGGTGGAGCTGCTCGTCTCTTCAGTCTCTTCAGTGTTGAACGCTGAGCTGAAGCTGCTCCATGGTGTCCGAGTGTTGGAGAAACTGTCCGGAGTGAAACGTACAGACTGCAGAGTTAAAGTTGTTCCTGTTAAAGATGTGGGAGCTGAATTCTCTGTTCCACCTTAAACGGTGCTGTGGTTCCATTCTGGCGTCTGTACGAGCTGCAGTGTTTAAGGTGGAACATTAGATGAAGAATGTGGAGAAGAGGAACTTCAGGCTGGTTTAAAGATGAACATGGAGCTCTGACAGTTGGGTTGTTTGTTGGGAAGGAATAAAAAGTGGCAACGTTCCCTTCACAGCCTGGAACGCTGGAGTTCTCCACCACCGTTCTGGTTGGTGTTGTGGTTGTGTGTAAATGTTCTGGTTGCTGGTTGGTGTTGTGGTTGTGTGTAAATGTTCTGGTTGGTGTTGTGGTTGTGTGTAAATGTTCTGGTTACTGGTTGGTGTTGTGGTTGTGTGTAAATGTTCTGGTTGGTGTTGTGGTTGTATGTAAATGTTCTGGTTGCTGGTTGGTGTTGTGGTTGTGTGTAAATGTTCTGGTTGCTGGTTGGTGTTGTGGTTGTGTGTAAATGTTCTGGTTGGTGGTTGGTGTTGTGGTTGTGTGTAAATGTTCTGGTTACTGGTTGGTGTTGTGGTTGTGTGTAAAAGTTCTGGTTGTGTGTAAATGTTCTGGTTACTGGTTGGTGTTGTGGTTGTGTGTAAATGTTCTGGTTGGTGTTGTGTGTAAATGTTCTGGTTGCTGGTTGGTGTTGTGGTTGTGTGTAAATGTTCTGGTTGCTGGTTGGTGTTGTGGTTGTGTGTAAATGTTGTGGTTGTGTGTAAATGTTCTGGTTACTGGTTGGTGTTGTGGTTGTGTGTAAATGTTCTGGTTGCTGGTTGGTGTTGTGGTTGTGTGTAAATGTTCTGGTTGCTGGTTGGTGTTGTGGTTGTGTGTAAATGTTCTGGTTGCTGGTTGGTGTTGTGGTTGTGTGTAAATGTTCTGGTTGCTGGTTGGTGTTGTGGTTGTGTGTAAATGTTCTGGTTACTGGTTGGTGTTGTGGTTGTGTGTAAATGTTCTGGTTGCTGGTTGGTGTTGTGGTTGTGTGTAAATGTTCTGGTTGTGTGTAAATGTTCTGGTTACTGGTTGGTGTTGTGGTTGTGTGTAAATGTTCTGGTTGCTGGTTGGTTTTGTGGTTGTGTGTAAATGTTCTGGTTGCTGGTTGGTGTTGTGGTTGTGTGTAAATGTTCTGGTTGCTGGTTGGTGTTGTGGTTGTGTGTAAATGTTCTGGTTGCTGGTTGGTGTTGTGTGTAAATGTTCTGGTTGTTGGTTGGTGTTGTGGTTGTGTGTAAATGTTCTGGTTGCTGGTTGGTGTTGGGGATGTGTGTAAATGTTCTGGTTGCTGGTTGGTGTTGTGGTTGTGTGTAAATGTTCTGGTTGGTGTTGTGGTTGTGTGTAAATGTTCTGGTTGCTGGTTGGTGTTGTGGTTGTGTGTAAATGTTCTGGTTGTTGGTTGGTGTTGTGTGTAAATGTTCTGGTTGGTGTTGTGGTTGTGTGTAAATGTTCTGGTTGGTGTTGTGGTTGTGTGTAAATGTTCTGGTTGGTGTTGTGGTTGTGTGTAAATGTTCTGGTTGTTGGTTGGTGTTGTGTGTAAATGTGCTGGTTGGTGTTGTGGTTGTGTGTAAATGTTCTGGTTGCTGGTTGGTGTTGTGGTTGTGTGTAAATGTTCTGGTTGCTGGTTGTTGTTGTGGTTGTGTGTAAATGTTCTGGTTGCTGGTTGGTGTTGTGGTGGTGTGTAAATGTTGGTGTAAATATTAACCAGTCTGTTACGTAACAGTGTAGGATTTGGAGCTCGGCCCGTTTATCCTCCCTCTTCTGTAAAAGCAGGATTTGTATCTAAAGAACAGAGTTTGAGGTTCAGGGTATGTACAGCTCTGAGTACTGAACTACCTGAATGTTACATTTACTCAGTAAACTGATACTGAAACTTGAAACTTCTCATAGGCAAAGTATCTGCAGGTGAGCTTCTTGTAGAGCAGGACTTTAACCGAGGCTTATAAGTCCCAGACAAAGGTCATGAACATGGATGTATGGATTGTGTGGTGCTGGAAATTCAATTATAAGCCATGAAAGGACGGTTTCTCCTCCGTATACCACATAACATATACAGAAATCTCTCCATCTGAAAGGCTGAAACTCAATTACCCACGATTTGCTCTCTTTCTCTTCGTGACGGCACCTTCCGCCAACCCTGCAGACCCACGTACATCTCCAGCAAGGCCACAGCCTGGCCATCCTCACGGCTAGCTTGCCTTTATGCGGCTGGACAGAGCTGTATTTCACTGGACGCACAAGAGGAAAAGGTCAGAGCATGACTAAGAGCACATCCGCACCAGACAAACACAATTACAGCTACATTCAGGTTGAGTGTGAACCTTCTGTCCCTCATCAGTCTAGAACATACAGCAACAGTGTTTGTTCAGATGTTTATACATTAATATCTCTGAAAATATGATATATTATTGTGTATGAATGTTTACTGAGTTTGTTTATAAACTCATATCTCCTATTATAGTGTATATGAGTGATTACTGTGTTTGTTTATGGACTAATATCTCATATTCTAGTGAACAGGAGTGTTTTTTGGGGTGTCTATAAACTAATATCTCATATTCTAGTAAATAGGAGTGTTTATTAAGGAGGTTTATAGACTCATATCTTCTATTCTAGTGTATATGAATGTTTATTGAGGGTGTGTATGAACTAATATTTTCTATTTTAGTGTATATGAGTATTTATTGAGACTGTTTATAAACTAATATCTCCTTTTCCACTGTATATGAGTGTTTATTAAGGAGGTTTATAGACTAATATCTCCTATACTAGTGTATATGAGTGTTTATTGAGGATGTCTATTGACAAATATCTCCTATTCTAGTGTATATGAGTGTTTATTGAGAGTGTTTATAAACTAATATCTCCTATTCTACTATATATGAATGTTTATTGAGAGTGTTTATGGACTAATATCTCCTATTGTAGTGTACATGAGTGTTTATTGAGGGTGTTTATAGACTAATATCTCCTATTGTAGTGCATATGAGTGTTTATTGAGGGTGTTTATAGACTAATATCTCCTATTGTAGTGCATATGATTGTTTATTGAGGGTGTTTATAGACTAATATCTCCTATTGTAGTGCATATGATTGTTTATTGAGGGTGTTTATAGACTAATATCTCTTATTGTAGTGTATAGTTGTGTTTATTGGGGCTGTTTGAAAGCTAATATCTCTTATTTATAGAGTAATATCTTCTATTCTGGTGTATAAGTATTTACTGAGGTATTTATAAATTCATATCTCCTATTTTGGTGTACACAAGCATTTAAGGGTTGTTTATGGACTAATATCTCCTATTCTAGTGTACATGAGTGTATATTAAAATTGGATTTAGATTAGCATCTAATGCTATAGGTTTAGCTAAGGTGTTTATGGAAGAACATCTCCTACTCTAAATAACTTCATGTCAACCATAACACATTATCAAGCAAAAGACACCATCCAGAGTTTCTGACGGAAGTATTTTGTAGCCAGGATTTAATTTCCCAGTCATTCCGAACACCTCCCGTCATCTAGCTTCATTCCTAGACTATATAGTCCGTCACTGCCGTGATATTTGTCTTTCTATGATATCTGTCGAGGATCAGGCTGCTCCCTCCCTAAACGCATCCTAACAGCACACAAGAGGATAAAATCAAAACTAATCCAGAACCGGAGCTGTCCACTTAGATGTTTTATGAATGTTCCCCCAGAAGAAAGACGCATGAGATCGAAGGAACGGTAACCTTGTCTTCTCGGAGACAGCGGCGCGTACGCTGCACTGAGCCCGGCTGATTTTTATATCATCTATGGAAAAGGGGGAAAATAAGAAAGCCGAGCCTTTTCATCAATCGTCTGGAAGTCTCTACTGAGACAGCGTGAAAGAGAGCGCGAGGGGAAAAAATCCCCGCTGTCATGAAAAACATAACTCGTTGCTGGGTCGGAATGATGATGATGATATTCTTCGGCCCTGCTGGCAGACAGAATGACAGGACAAGTTCATTTCGCCGTGACAGCCGCAGCCCAGCCGCAGCAGCAGTGCCAGGCTTATGTGGAGCTCCCTGACTGATGCGGAGCACAGATTACGGCTCAAACGCATGCTGACGAGACCAAAGCAACATGATGTGCGACCGCTTTCATCCTTCAGAAGGGACAGGGCCACTTTTCTCTCACAGCCACGCCAGCGTCGCTCTGTACACTGGACACAGGTTCAGTACTGCCCTGAAGTAAAAGCGGAATACATACAGCAATGAATACTGAATATTCAGCATGATTGACAATCATCCCTATAATATATATATGTGTTATGGATACTTAATTTTTAGTAGGTTCGAAATTCAAGTCTATAATTTACATAATACATAATGAATTCGCAGTAGGTTTTAAATACAAACCTATGATGTACATCGTAATAGGTACTGAATTTCCAGTAGATTGTAAATTGAGCCCTATTATATATATATGGTAAATAGATACAAGCCTATATGATAGATACTGAATTAGCAGTAGGTTTGAAATTCAAACCTATGATGTACATGGTAATAGGTACCGAATTTCCAGTAGATTTGAAAATGAGCCCTATAATATACATGTGTTATGGATATTGAATTTTCAGTAGGTTTGAAATTCATCCTGTAATATATATGGTAATAGATACTGACTTTCCAGTAGGTTTGAAATTCAAGCCTGTAATATATATGATAATATATACTGAATTACCAGTAGATTTGAAATTGAGCCCTATAATATATATGTGTTATGGATATTGAATTTTCAGTAGGTTTGAAATTCATCCTGTAATATATATGGTAATAGATACTGACTTTCCAATAGGTTTGAAATTCAAGCCTGTAATATATATGACAATATATACGGAATTACCAGTAGATTTGAAATTGAGCCCTATAATATATATGTGTTATGGATATTGAATTTTCAGTAGGTTTGAAATTCATCCTGTAATATATATGGTAATAGATACTGACTTTCCAGTAGGTTTAAAATTCAAGCCTGTAATATATATGATAATATATACTGAATTACCAGTAGATTTGAAATTGAGCCCTATAATATATATGGTAATAGATACTAATTTAGCAGTAGGTTTGAAATTCAAACCTATAATGTATATGATAATAGATACTAATTTAGTAGTAGGTTTAAAATTCAAACCTATGATGTATATGGTAATAAATACTAATTTAGCAGTAGGTTTAAAATTCAAACCTATAATATATATGGTAATAGATACTGAATTAGCAGTAGGTTTGAAATTCAAACATATGATGTATATGGTAATAGGTACTGAATTTCCAGTAGATTTGAAATTGAGCCCTATAATATATATGGTAATAGATACTAATTTAGCAGTAGGTTTAAAATTCAAACCTATGATGTACATGGTAATAGTCTTGAATTTCAAACCTACTGGAAATTCAGTATCTATGATAAATATGGTGATAGATTACATCTCAGAGGCTCCAAACTCGACTCTGTGATGCGGCCTAAGCGACTCTGACTCACACCTGAGAGACTCCAGACTCTGACTTGGAGCTAAAACCTTAGCGATTCAAAACTCAGCTCAGACTCACACCTCAGAGACCCCAGATCTGACTCGGACTCACACCTTAGAGACCCCAGATTTAACTCGGTCTTATACCTCAGACTCCACACCTACACCCTCTGCAGCCGAGACCCTCAGCCTCAACGTGGACTCGCGTGAGGCTGATCATACAGACGTAGGAAGTTACTCCAAACTGATGGGGGCACATTGCTGTGTGAGGTTATGCGGTCGCGGTAAAACCAGCCGTTGTGCCTCGCGGGCAGTGCCAGAGCAGCAGGCAGTGATGATCAGGCCTGAGCCGTTTGATAAGGGCCTGCGGAGATGAATGATGAGCTGAAAGTACGCTGAGTCGAAACTAAATTGAGCTGAATTGAGAAGTCATTAGCAGAATGGGCCGGTGACCAAGAAGCGCCTGTTTTCGAAACCCACTTACAGGCACAGGTGCACTGCCCTTGAGAGCGAGGCACATTACAGCAATCGATTTGATTAAAAAACAGGAAAAAAACAAAAACAGCAAAACAAAACAAATCAGAGAAAAGCAGAGAGACTGGAAAAAAGCGGATTACAGGAAATATGAGGGCCTGAAAGGGCATCTTGAAAAGAACTAACATGAAAAAGCTTTGATGAAAGAGTTCAAAAGCTCTCCAACCAGGAAAAAGCTCAGGCCCCCCAAAAACGACTGCATGGGGGGGATTAGTTAAACCCCTAGAGGCTTATTCACCAATTTGTATGCTTGGACCACCGAGTGTACTGATGAAGTAAATCACAAACACCTCCGTATCCCTACATAGTACATACATACATACATCCATCAAACCCAGACTGAGTCCCAAACACCTCCATATCCCTACATAGTACATACATACATACATCAAACCCAGACTGAGTCCCAAACACCTCCATAGCCCTACATAGTACATACATACACACATCAAACCCAGACTGAGTCCCAAACACCTCCATATCCCTACATAGTACATACATCCATCAAACCCAGACTGAGTCCCAAACACCTCCATATCCCTACATAGTACATACATACATACATCAAACCCAGACTGAGTCCCAAACACCTCCATAGCCCTACATAGTACATACATACACACATCAAACCCAGACTGAGTCCCAAACACCTCCATATCCCTACATAGTACATACATACATCAAACCCAGACTGAGTCCCAAACACCTCCATATCCCTACATAGTACATACATACGTACATTAAACCCACACTGAGTCCCAAACACCTCCATATCTCTACAAAGTACATACATACACACATCAAACCCAGACTGAGTCCCAACCACCTCCATATCCCTACATAGTACATGCATACATACATCAAACCCAGACTGAGTCCCAAACACCTCCATATCCCTACATAGTACATACATACATACATCAAACCCAGACTGAGTCCCAAACACCTCCATATCCCTACATAGTACATACATACATCAAACCCAGACTGAGTCCCAAACACCTCCATGTCCCTACATAGTACATACATACATACATCAAACCCAGACTGAGTCCCAAACACCTCCATATCCCTACATAGTACATACATACATCAAACCCAGACTAAGTCCCAAACACCTCCATATCCCTACATAGTACATACATACATACATCAAACCCAGACTGAGTCCCAAACACCTCCATATCTCTACATAGTACATACATACATACATCAAACCCAGACTGAGTCCCAAACACCTCCATATCTCTACATAGTACATACATACATACATCAAACCCAGACTGAGTCCCAAACACCTCCATATCCCTACATAGTACATACATACATCAAACCCAGACTGAGTCCCAAACACCTCCATATCCCTACATAGTACATACATACATACATCAAACCCAGACTGAGTTCCAAGTGATGGGACCTTTAACTTTCAGGTCAGCTCCTTTCTTTTGCTCATTAATGAGCTCAAAGTCTCCTTCTCAACAATTAATTAACTATAAGCAGGTAATTACTAAAGCTCCAGTACACATACTTACAGTATATAATGTGTTTATAAGTTAATTAACTGTTTTTTGACTACATTTTAATTAACAGTAGCCTCTCAGTCGTATTACCAAAGTAATAATTACTTGGATTCTTACCAGTGATCTAAGATCAAAAGGCCTAACAGGCTGACTTCTGTTAGTATATACAGGGAGGAAAATAAGTATTCGAACACCCTGCGACTTTGCAAGTTCTCCCAGAGGGGTCTGAGATTTTTTATGAATTTATTTGTGTGTTACTGCTGCAGATAAGTATTGGGACACCTGTGATGTTAATGTTAATATTTGATTCAGTAGCCTTTGTTTGCAGTTACAGAGGTCAAACGTGTCCTGTAGTTTTCCACCAGGTCTGCACTGTAGCAGTGGTTTTGGTCCATTCCTCCACACAGATCTTCTCCAGATCAGCCAGGTTTCTGGGCTGTCGCTGAGAAACACAGAGTTTGAGCTCCCTCTAAAGATCTTCTATAGGGTTTAGGTCTGGAGACTGGCTAGGCCACTCCAGAACCTTGAAAATCTCGCAATACATCGCCCCGGTCATACTCTCCTTAATACAATGCAGTTGTCCTGCCCCATTTGCAGAACATCACTCCCCCAAAGCATGATGCTTCCACCACCATGCTTCACAGTAGGGATGGTGTTTTTGGGATGGTACTCATCATTCTTCCTCCTCCAAACACGGCGATTAAAACCAAAAAGTTCTATTATGGTCTCATCTGACCACAGAACCTTCTCCAATGACTCCTCTGGATCATCCAAATGGTCATGGGCAAACTTAAGATGGGCCTGGAAGTGTGCTGATTTATGACAAACTATGATGACTTCGTGTATTACCCACAGTAACCTTGGAAACAGAGGTGCCAGCTCTCTTCAGGTCATTGAGCAGCTCCTCCTGTGTAGTTCTGGGCTGGTTCCTCACCTTTCTTAGGATCATTGATACGCCAGGAGGTGAGATCTTGCATGGAGCCCCCGTCTGAGGGAGATGGACAGTCATGTTTAGCTTCTTCCATTTTCAAATAATTGCTCCAACAGTTGATCGTTTTTCACCAAGCGGCTTGGCTATTGCCCTGTAGCTCTTTCCAGCCGTGTGGAGGTCTACAGTTTTGTCTCTGGTGTCTCTCTTTGGACAGCTCTTTGGTCTTAGCCGTGTAAGTAGTTAGAGTCTTACTGATTGTGTGGGGTGGACAGGTGTCTTTATACAGCTTACAACCTCAAACAGGTGCTTCTAATTTAGAATAATAAGTGGAGGTGGACTTTTTCGAGGCAGACTCTTCGAGGGCCAGAGTTTTTGCTGATTGGCAGGTGTTCAAATACTTATTTGCAGCAGTAGCACACAAATAAATTATTAAAAAATCATACATTGTGATTTCCAGATTTTTTTTTTAGATTTTGTTTCTCACAGTCTATATATTTATCTATATATTATATATATACATATCGTTGCTGTCCAATGAAAAACATCTCTATTTTTGTCGATTTTCATTTTTCTACATCATTTGAACACGACAGCTGCCGTTGACCATGTCTACAATTGCCATGATAAATGGACCAATAGAAATGCTTTAAAATCACTTGTAAAAAAGTCTGCTTACATTGACTTACACTGAAAGCAAAGACAGTCTTTGGCCTCTCCTGTAAAGTTCCTATTTAAAAAAAAAAAAATAATTCCATTGGACAGCGACAATATATTATTTATCTATATTATGTATTACATTTTAATAACCCAGTAATTGTGTAATGTCTAGCAAAACAAGACAAATCACTCAAAGTTCTGAGGCTTAAAGGAAGTATTGTATCTATTTTTGACCCCAACACTAAAAGAAATCGTCACTGTCCAAAGCGTCTCCATTTTTGTTGATTTTCATTTTTCAACATCATTTGAATGCGACAGCTGCCGTTTACATTGTGTGACAGTTTCATGATAAATGGACCAATAGAAATGCTCCAAAATAGCTTGGAAAAAATTCTGGTTCCACTGACTTGCATTGAAAGTGAAGGCAGTTTTTGTCCTACCCTGTAAAGTTGCTGTTTTAGAGATACTAGACACAGTTTTGGTTCAAATAAATATCTAATTCCAAACCTTCACTCATCCATGACCTTGTCTCCAATTTTCACGCTCCATCTTTCCGCCCTCAGAGTGGCCTCTCTTGTCGTTCAAGGCGTAGTGGTCAGTGGTTGTTGCTGTCATCAAGTCCACAGAGGTGCTGCTGTCTGATTGGCTGCTTATCACGACGAAACGAGGACCATCTGGAATCGTCCGCCGGCCCAGCCAGGTTGACTTGACCTAATCTGACAGCTCACAAGAGAGAGACTCTCTATTAATATAATAATAAAGCCGGAGGGCGGGGGGCAGTGGCGGGGGGTTCTCTATAGGTCTGTTTAAAGGGCTGATTTCCTGTATTTCCGAGAGAAACGCAGGACGGTTGTGCACGAGGGATGAATAAACGACAAGTAGAGGAGTGCGGGTCAGTGTGTTTGGGGATCTGCTCTGAGTGAGTAGAGGCAGTTTGGAGGTTGTAGGTTAAATGAAACCATGATGTTTGGGTTTGGCCAAAAATTAATAGGATCCTATGGGCGGAACGAGGGATCAATAAACAATAAATAGACGAGTGCAGGTCAGTCGGTCTGTGGATTAGAGTTCGGGGATCTGCTCTGAGTGAGTACAGCCAGTTTTGAGGCTGGAGGTTTAATTAAACCATGATGTTTGGGTGCTCTCGAAAATGAATGGGACTCTATGGGGAGAAAAGAGGGATGGAAAAAAACGACACACAGACGAGTGCAGGTGTAGCCAACATGGTCGGGGGTCTGCCCTGAGTCAGTGATGTGTGTATGTGATGCGGCGTCTGTGGGTGGGGCAGGAGAAATCCAGGAGAGAGTCCAGGAGAAATCTGGAACAACCCTTTGTTGTTCAAACTGAAGCTCAAGATATGATCTACTTCTTTCAGCTGTGAGTCTGGACAGTGAGTCTGGACAGTGAGACTGGACAGTGAGTCTGGACAGTGAGACTGGACAGTGAGTCTGGACAGTGAGACTGGACAGTGAGTCTGGACAGTGAGACTGGACAGTGAGACTGGACAGTGAGTCTGGACAGTGGTTTGGGTGGATAGAGACTTTGTGAACTGACCACTAGTGTTTGCACACAGAGGAACTTGACCTCCACATTTAACTCAATGAAACACCCACATACACACAGATTAGTGAACACACACACTAGGGCACAGTAAAACACCCACATACACACACTAGTGAACACACACACTAGGGGGCGGTAAAACACCCACATACACACACACACACACTAGTGAACACACACACACTAGGGGCAGTGAAACACACACATACATACACACTAGCGAACACACACACTAGAGGGCTGTGAAACACCCACATACACACACACTAGTGAACACACACACTAGGGCACAATAAAACACCCACATACACACACTAGTGAACACACACACTAAGGGGGTGTGAAACACCCACATACACACACACTAGTGAACACACACACTAGGGGGCTGTGAAACACCCACATATACACACACTAGTGAACACACACACTAGGGGCCAGTGAAACACCCACATACACAAACACTAGTAAACACACACTTTGGAGCAGTGAGCACACTTACCCAGAGTGGTGGACCACCCTATCCACAGTACTCGGGGGGGCAGTTTGGTGTCTTTAGGAACTTCAGTCACATCCTGTCTGTTCATGAGATTGATCCACCGACCTTCTGGTCACAAGTCTGGTTCCAGGAGGTCCGGGAGCTGCTCCACCTTAAACAGCATTCACCAGCGCTGCGTCTCCCGCGTCTCCTTCTTCACCAGGATGTGACAATATGGCAACATGGAGTAGTGAGATCACATGCAGCTGAGGACAGAAGTTTACAGACATTAAACCTGTTGTTTTGTGTGACATCACAGCCGGCTGTCCTCACACAGACCGTCAGGTTGACATGGTAACATTGTTTACACACGGCGAGAAGAAAGCAGGGTTTTTCCTGAGACGGGCTCTTTAACTCAGTTCACTTCTGTCTCTCATTAATGAGCTCATTTATTTATGGCTCTGACTAACTAACCAGCCGAGGATTCCTGACCCAGCCTTCCTCGCGAGACCTCCTGTCACATCTACATATTTTTAATAGCTCCTAACTCAGCGAGCCTTCAGACGTCGCCTCCAATCAGAGAGATGCAAGACGCTTTTTTGACATCTGTCAGCTTTGAAATCCAAATCAAATTCCCAGGACGTGCATCCGCTTAAACTTCCCTCCTCCGCGCTTCCAGCGCTCCATCACGAGACCACCACCACGACTTCTGACGGAGCGCACAGAAAGGGCTTCACCTACGCGATCTGATCTACATGAGATTAATTCAAAACACATTTCAACTAAATTAATAATAATAATAATAATAATAATAATAATAATAATAAATAGCTGTTACAGGACACTGTGGTACATTAAGTACTTTTAAACTATGAACCTTCTGATTGAACATTATAGTCTGTCATTACGGAAACTGACTACAGACACTAGGGGGCAGTAAACATAGACACCCACATACAGACACACTCATTTGAATCACTGTAAACACCATCATCACCACTATAACCAACATCACCACCACTGTATACACCATCATCACCACTATAACCAACATCACCACCACTGTAAACACCATCACCACCACTACAAACACCATCACCACCACCACTGTAAACACCATCACCACCACTACAAACACCATCACCACCACTGTAAACACCATCACCACCACTATAACAGACATCACCACCACTATAAACACCATCACCACCACTGTAAACACCATCACCATCACTATAACAGACATCACCACCACTGTAAACACCATCACCACCACCACTGTAAACACCATCACCACCACCACTGTAAACACCATCACCACCACTGTATCCACCATCACTACCACCACTGTATTCACCATCACCACCACTGTATCCACCATCACTACCACCACTGTATCCACCATCACTACCACCACTGTAAACACCTTCTGAACCGTTTCCCACCATAACCCACTCTGAATCTCTCTGCTGTTCGGCCATTAAAAGTTAGTCTCTGTGTTAAACAGAAACACTGGCTCCTCTCGTTCGTCTCTGTGTTCGCTGAGAGTCTTTACTGATAAATGATCTCCCTCTGGAGTTTCGTGATGCAAACATTTTACAGATAATGACTGCCGTCCAGAGAGCGACTCCGCCTGAGATTAATTTTGACTTCCTGCCGAATTCGATTAAATTGTCTGTCTTCGTTTCTTCTCTCGGTACCTGTCAGGGGACCGGCTCTTGCTGTTTGCCCGTTACATCTAAATGATTTCATTTCCTTAAACATTTCAGGTGGACGCGGCTATTAGACGCAACAGAGACACTTCATAAGAGGTACAGTGTTTACTTTAATTATGTTGAGCATAAATAAATAAATAAATAAATACATATATATATAAAAATAATATTTAAAGATATTTATATTACTTTGTATTGTATGTATGATATATGATTATAGATAGATAGATAGATAGATAGATAGATAGATAGACTTTAAACAAGGTTTTAAGGTGTGTCTGTGAGAACCTTTGCACAAGCTGGTGAGGAAACCTCACTCTTGGCCTTCTGGAGACTCAGTGTATTGTTTATTTTTTATTGTTTTATATCCTTCCTCCTTTTCTCTTTTCCAATAAGTTGAGTGACATTTTCATTTTTGACCTACAGCTTTTCTTCCTCTCTCATCCTCTTCCGTTTCTCTCTCTGCCCTTTTTCCAACTTTGTAATCATATTTCAGCTTGTTTTTTTTCTCAGACCAGGTTTCCTGCTGTGCCGCCTTTATCCCCCTCTGTCCCCTCGGTTCTCTTCTAATCTCAGCCAGGACTCCAGCTATACGTTAACGGTTATTACAGTTTGATTCTGCTCAGTAAGTACATTATCACTATCGAGATCTCAGCCTTTTATATCATTTCTTACACATCAGCCGTCCTTTACACACTTATATATTTCATGGTGAACAGACTGATCGACGTGATCCAGATTTACTACAAATATCATCTTGTAAGACTGAATGTACATTAATGTTGGAATCGTGAACTGGTGCAATGTATGATAAACTGGATCACAACATAGTGAACAGGTGAAAGGCATGGTATGAGTGTAAGACATGGTGAACTGGTGCACGACATGGACATTTGGTACAAACATGGTGAACTGGTGCACAACATAGACAATTGGTACAAGACATGGTGAACTGGTGCACGACATGGACATTTGGTACAAACATGGTGAACTGGTGCACAACATAGACAATTGGTACAAGACATGGTGAACTGGTGCACGGCCTGAAGAATTTATACAAGACATGGTGAACTGGTGCACGGCCTGAAGAATTTATACAAGACATGGTGAACTGGTGCACGGCCTGAAGAATTTATACAAGACATGGTGAACTGGTGGACGGCCTGAAGAATTTATACAAAACATGGTGAACTGGAGCACGACATGGACAACTGGTACAAGACATGGTGAACTGGTGCACAACATGGACAACTGGTACAAGACATGGTGAACTGGTGTACGACATGGACAACTGGTACAAGACATGGTGAACTGGTGCACGACATGGACAACTGGTACAAGACATGGTGAACTGGTGCACGGCCTGAAGAATTTATACAAGACATGGTGAACTGGTGGACGGCCTGAAGAATTTATACAAAACATGGTGAACTGGAGCACGACATGGACAACTGGTACAAGACATGGTGAACTGGTGCACAACATGGACAACTGGTACAAGACATGGTGAACTGGTGTACGACATGGACAACTGGTACAAGACATGGTGAACTGGTGCACGACATGGACAACTGGTACAAGACATGGTGAACTGGTGCACGACATGGACAACTGGTACAAGACATGGTGAACTGGTGCACGACATGGACAACTGGTACAAGACATGGTGAACTGGTACAAGAAATGATGAACTGTTTAACATGGGAAGATCACATTCCCCCTAAACTATCTCTGTAAGGATTCACGTTTTCACCAACTGGTTGTTCAGCGTAAGAGTGAACTCTTCCAGGAACATGAAAGAGGAACATCCAGGTTCATTAGACATCTCAGCTCTTCAACACTGATAATGAGCTGGAGCAGCGTTAGAAGATTTCTGGAGGAAAACAGCTCGATATGAATCATCACGGCTGATATTTGAGTCTGAACTCTCCCAACGCTCTTTAGTCCAGTTTCACTCTCGGCTTCGTCTCCGAGTCCGAGTTCAGGGTGCTCTTTCGAAATGTTTTTAAATGTTAGAGAGAAATTAAACATCTTCATTATATAACACTCACTTACTCACCGCCCCTGCCCGCTGAACAGTTAGTGTGTGGGGGGGGAGAGAAGATAGAGGTAGAAAAGAAAGAAAGAGAGAGAATGAGACACGGAAAAACAGAGAGAGAATAGAGAGAAAAGAAAAGATGCTGTAATTTTAGAATCAGCGGAAAACAGAAAGAGTAAGAGAGAGGCCAGAAGAAAGAAGAGAAAGAGAGTCAAGAGAAAGAAAAAGAGAGGCAACAAGAAAGGAGAGGAAGAGATGAATGAGAAAGTGAGATAGATTAGTGGAGAGTGCTTCAGAGAGAGAGAGAGAGAGAGAGATGTGAAAAAAGAAAGAGGAAGTAAAGGGAGGAAGGAGAAAGTGAGTTAGTTTCAGAGTGAGAGAAGAGGCAAGAAGACAGAAAGAATAAGAGGAGAAAGAAAATAGAAAGGCAGAATAGAGGGAGGAAAAGCTTTAGTTTGGAAGTGAGAGAAACTCACATAAAGAGAA
Source organism: Megaleporinus macrocephalus (assembly GCA_021613375.1). Lineage (NCBI taxonomy): Eukaryota > Metazoa > Chordata > Actinopteri > Characiformes > Anostomidae > Megaleporinus > Megaleporinus macrocephalus. The sequence continues at coordinate 39,854,260 of CM038718.1, forward strand.
AAGAAAAAATGAAAGGGGAGGAGAAAGACAGGGGCAAAGATGGAGAGAGAGACAGAGCGAGTGAACGAGAGAGACATTAGTGGAGAGTGATGAAGACACTTGTGTTCATTGCATCTTGAGAGAAAGAGAGAGATACAGGGAGAGAAAAAGAGAAAGGGAGTGAAAGGGAGAGACAGACAGAGAGAGGAAGAGAGAGGGAGTGACAGAGAGAGACAGAAAGGGAGAGACAGAGACAGACACAGAGAGAGAGAGAGAAATACAGACAGACAGAGAGAGAAAAAAAGACAGACAGACAGACAGACAAAGAGACAGACAGAGACAGACAGACAGACAGACAGAGAGAGAGAGAGAGAGAGAGAGAGAGAGGGAGAGAGAGAGAGAGAGAAAGACGGACAGGCAGAGAGAGAGAGAGAGAGAGAGAAAGACAGACAGAGGGAGACAGAGACAGAGAAACAGAGAGAGAAAGACAGACAGAGAGAGAGAGAGAGAGAGACGGACAGGCAGAGAGAGAGAGAGAGAAAGACAGACAGAGAGAGAGAGAGAGAGAGAGAGAGAGGGAGAGAGAGAGAGAAAGACGGACAGGCAGAGAGAGAGAGAAAGACAGACAGACAGAGAGAGAAAAAAAGACAGACAGACAGACAGACAGACAGACAAAGAGACAGACAAAGACAGACAGACAGACAGAGAGAGAGAGAGAGAAAGACAGAGAGAGAAAAAAAGACAGACAGGCGGAGAGAGAGAGAGAGAGAGAGAGAGAGAAAGACAGACAGAGAGAGAAAAAAAGACAGACAGGCAGAGAGAGAGAGAGAGAGAGAGAGAGAGAGAGAGACAGACAGAGAGAGAAAAAAAGACAGACAGGCAGAGAGAGAGAGAGAGAGAGAGAGAGAGAGAGAGAGAGAGAGAAAGACAGACAGAGAGAGAAAAAAGACAGACAGGCAGAGAGAGAGAGAGAGAGAGAGAGAGAGAGAGAGAGGATGTGGATGAAGATATGTTCAGACCTCCTCTATTCATCTGATTGATGTGTGGGGGCATTCAGAATGTGTGTGTGAGAGAGAGAGAGATAGAGAGAGAGAGAGAGAGAGAGATAGAGGGAGCAACTTGTTGCCATGGAGAATGCTGATGTAGCGGAGAGTGGAGAAAGAGAGAGGAGTGATAGAAGAGTGAGGGTGAGGAGACGAGTGTGGAGGTTGTTGTAGTTAATAGAGATTTACAGGGTGCTGATTTGAGGTGACAGTGTTAGAACCGGACCTCCACAGCTTAACGTTCTCCACAGCTCAACGTTCTCCACAGCTCAACGTTCCCCACAGCTCAACGTTCCCCACAGCTCAACGTTCCCCACAGCTCAACGTTCCCCACAGCTCAACGTTCTCCACAGCTCAACGTTCCCCACAGCTCAACGTTCCCCACAGCTCAACGTTCCCCACAGCTCAACGTTCCCCACAGCTCAACGTTCTCCACAGCTTAACGTTCTCCACAGCTCAACGTTCCCCACAGCTCAACGTTCCCCACAGCTCAACGTTCCCCACAGCTCAACGTTCTCCACAGCTCAACGTTCCCCACAGCTCAACGTTCCCCACAGCTCAACGTTCCCCACAGCTCAACGTTCCCCACAGCTCAACGTTCCCCACAGCTCAACGTTCTCCACAGCTCAACGTTCCCCACAGCTCAACGTTCCCCACAGCTCAACGTTCCCCACAGCTCAACGTTCCCCACAGCTCAACGTTCCCCACAGCTCAACGTTCTCCACAGCTCAACGTTCCCCACAGCTCAACGTTCTCCACAGCTTAACGTTCTCCACAGCTTAACGTTCTCCACAGAGACGCAACACTGACACTCACGGCTCAGCTGGTCAGACACGGTAAACCACAGCATCACCGGGTCACTGCGAGGGGCTCTGGTTCCGGAGGGGACGTTCTCTCCGAGACGTTACGTCTGCACGTCCATCATGTTGTAAACATGTAGACCCTACTGAGACGTGATCAGATCTCAGGATTAGATCAGCCATAACATTCTCATTACTCAGCAGATCAGATCAGATCAGAATCTCCAGACGGACGTTAATCCAGCCGGGCTGTACAGAAGCTGTGACGGTGCTGGTCCAGACCTGCAGGACACGTTAGAGACATCACAGACAGAGAGTAAAGCGAGTCAGAGAGTAAAGCGAGTCAGAGAGTAAAGCGAGTCAGTGAGAGTATAAAGTGCTTTAGAAAAAGCAACTGTTGAGGCAGCAATGGAAGAGAGGCGGAATAAAGCGAGTCTGAGAGTCAGAGAAAGAATAATGTGCTGTAATAAAGAGTAGTGGAGGTGAAGAGCGACTGTTTCTGGAAGGGAGAGTCAGAGAATAAAACGAGTCAGAGAATAAAACAAGTCTGAGAGTAAAGTAAGTCAGTGAGAGTATACAGTGCTTTAAAAAAGAGAAATGGAGGTGAAGAGCCACTGTTACAGGAAAGGAGAATCAGAAAATAAAGCGAGTCGGAGAATAAAGTGAGTCGGGGGGTAAAGCGAGTCAGAGAAAGAATAAAGTGCTGTAATAAAGAGAAGTGGAGGTAAAGAGAGACTGTAGAGGCAGGAATAGAGAGTTGGAGAGTAAAGCGAGTCAGAGAAAGAATAAGGTGCTGTAATAAAGACATGTGGAGGTAAAGAGAGACTGTAGAGGCAGGAATGGAGTTAAACGAGAAGACGCTGTTTTATTTACTGCCTCTATAAATAAACACTAAGATTCTCTGTTTTTCAGAAGAGTTCTGTTTGTTTAATGAAGCTCTTGTTTTTATTGAAGTGAGTAAAAATATTTATTATTAGTTTATAAATAGTTAATTCAGTTCAGTATTTAAACAGTAAATATACTGAACGGTATGTGTGGTGTGCTGATGTCTCTGAACTGTGGAGTTTGGAGCTGTTGTTGATTTCTCTTTTGTGGGTGGTCTTGTGCCTCGGTGGTCCGGTGCAGCTCCCATTTTCAAACAGCTGATCCAACAGAGCTCAGAGGGACATTATTAAATTAATTATTCATTCATTTTTAGGGTCTTCAAAAATTACACAGCACTCTTTCTCTTTTTCTCTCTCTCCCACCTTTCTTTCTCTCTTTCGCTCTTCCTATTCCCCCTTTCTCTCTCTCTCTCTCTCTCTCTCTCTCTCTCTCTCTCTCTCTCTACACCCCTCTCAATCTCCCATCTCTATATATGTGTATATAAATATATGTACTCCTCTCCCCCTCCCCCTTTCACTCTCTGTCTCTCTCTCTACACCTATCTTCTTTCTCTATATACGTATGTAAACATATATACACACCTCTCTCCCCACCTTCTCTCTCCACCTATCTCTCTCTCTCTACACCTCTCTCCACCTCTCTCTCTGTCTCTCTTTCTCTTCCCCTTTTTCACTCTCTCTCTCTCTCTCTCTCTCTACACCTCTCTCCACCTCTCTCTCTGTCCTCTCTTTCTCTTCCCCTTTTTCACTCTCTCTCTCTCTACACCTCTCTCCACCTCTCTCTCTGTCTCTCTTTCTCTTCCCCTTTTTCACTCTCTCTCTCTCTACACCTCTCTCCACCTCTCTCTCTGTCTCTCTTTCTCTTCCCCTTTTTCACTCTCTCTCTCTCTCTCTCTCTCTATATATATATATATATATATATATATATATATATATATATATGTAAACATATATACACACCTCTCTCCATTCTTTCTCTCTCCACCTATCTCTCTCCCCTTTCTCTCTTTCTCTCCCCACTTTCTCTCTCTACCTATCTTTCTCCCCTTTCTCTCTTTCTCTCCCCTCTTTCTCTCTCTACCTAACTCATTCTCTCTCTCTACACCTCTCTCCACCTCTCCCTCTGTCTCTCTTTCTCTCCCCCTTTTTCACTCTCTCTCTATATATGTATGTAAACATATATACACACCTCTCTCCATTCTTTCTCTCTCCACCTATCTCTCTCCCCTTTCTCTCTCTTTCTCTCCCCACTTTCTCTCTCTACCCATCTTTCTCCCCTTTCTCTCTCTCTTTCTCTCCCCACTTTCTCTCTCTACCTATCTCTCTCCCCTTTCTCTCTCTACACCTTTCTCCACATCTCTCTCTGTCTCTCTCTTTCTCTCCCCCCTTTCTCTCTCTACCTATCTCTCTCCCTCTTTGTCTCTACCCATCTCTCTTCCCCCTTTCGCTCTTCCTATCCTCCCTTTCTCTCTCTACGTATCTCTCTCCCCCTTTCTCTCTCTCTCTCTCTCTCTCTCACATGGTCCCTGTGGCGTTCACCACCATCGATCAATGTGATAATGTGTCCGGCGCATGCACAGCCGCATGCCTTTCTCACCTTGCCTGGCAGACTGCCAATTCCACACAAATTCACTTCCCCCCAATGACACCCCCCAAAGCCCCAGCCACCCCCCACCCCCCAAAAATTCTGCTCCAACAGGCGAATGAATCAGGCCGGTGGGGCGACTGCCTGCCTGAATACATGTGTAGTCAATATTTACATCACAGATCAAAACCACAATCCTCAGCACCAACACCTACCACACACACGTCTCCTCCTTTAATACAGTCCATTAGAGAGAGAGAGAGAGAGAGAGAGAGAGAGAGAGAGTGATATACAGACAGAGACAGACAGAGAGAGACAGGTATAGAGATAGAGAGGTACAGAGAGAGGTGTATAGAGAGAGAGAAGTTTATAGAGAGAAAAGTATAGAGAGGTGTATAGAGAGAGCTGTACATAGAGAGAGATAGATGTACAGAGAGAGGAGGAGTGGTATAGAGACAGAGAGGTGTATAGAAAGAGGTATAGAGAGAGAAGTATAGAGAGGTGTATAGAGAGAGAGTGGTATAGAGAGAGAAGTATAGAGAGAGAAGTATAGAGAGAGAAGTATAGAGAGAGAAGTATAGAGAAGTATAGAGAGAGAAGTATAGAGAGAGAAGTATAGAGAGAGAAGTATAGAGAGGTGTATAGAGAGAGAAGTATAGAGAGGTGTATAGAGAGAGAAGTATAGAGAAGTATAGAGAGGTGTATAGAGAGAGAAGTATAGAGAAGTATAGAGAAGTATAGAGAGAGAAGTATAGAGAGAGAAGTATAGAGAAGTATAGAGAGAGAAGTATAGAGAGAGAAGTATATAGAGAAGTATAGAGAGGTGTATAGAGAGAGAAGTATAGAGAGGTGTATAGAGAGAGAAGTATAGAGAAGTATAGAGAGAGAAGTATAGAGAGAGAAGTATAGAGAGAGAAGTATAGAGAAGTATAGAGAGGTGTATAGAGAAGTATAGAGAAGTATAGAGAGGTGTATAGAGAGAGAAGTATAGAGAGGTGTATAGAGAGAGAAGTATAGAGAGGTGTATAGAGAGAGAAGTATAGAGAGGTGTATAGAGAGAGAAGTATAGAGAGAGAAGTATAGAGAGAGAAGTATAGAGAGAGAAGTATAGAGAGGTGTATAGAGAGAGAAGTATATAGAGAGAAGTATAGAGAAGTATAGAGAGGTGTATAGAGAAGTATAGAGAAGTATAGAGAGTGTATAGAGAGAGAAGTATAGAGAAGTATAGAGAGGTGTATAGAGAGAGAAGTATAGAGAGGTTATAGAGAGTGTATAGAGAGAGAAGTATAGAGAGGTGTATAGAGAAGTGTATAGAGAAGAATATAGAGAAGGTATAGAGAGAGAAGTATAGAGAAGTATAGAGAGAGAAGTATAAGAGAGAAGTATAGAGAAGTATAGAGAGAGAAGTATAGAGAAGTATAGAGAGGTATAGAGAGAGAAGTATAGAGAAGTGTAGAGAGGTGTATAGAGAAGTATAGAGAAGTATAGAGAAGTATAGAGAGAGAAGTATAGAGAGAGAAGTATAGAGAGGTGTATAGAGAGAGAAGTATAGAGAGAGAAGTATAGAGAGGTGTATAGAGAGAGAAGTATAGAGAAGTATAGAGAGGTGTATAGAGAGAGAAATATAGAGAGGTGTATAGAGAGAGAAGTATAGAGAAGTATAGAGAGAGAAGTATAGAGAAGTATAGAGAGAGAAGTATAGAGAAGTATAGAGAGAGAAGTATAAAGAGAGAAGTATAGAGAAGTATAGAGAGAGAAGTATAGAGAAGTATAGAGAGGTGTATAGAGAGAGAAGTATAGAGAAGTATAGAGAGGTGTATAGAGAAGTATAGAGAAGTATAGAGAGGTGTATAGAGAGAGAAGTATAGAGAAGTATAGAGAGGTGTATAGAGAGAGAAGTATAGAGAAGTATAGAGAGGTGTATAGAGAGAGAAGTATAGAGGGTGTAAGAGAGAGAAGTATAGAGAGGTGTATAGAGAGAGAAGTATAGAGAGAGAAGTATAGAGAGAGAAGTATAGAGAAGTATAGAGAGGTGTATAGAGAGAGAAGTATAGAGAAGTATAGAGAGGTGTATAGAGAAGTATAGAGAGGTGTATAGAGAGAGAAGTATAGAGAGGTGTATAGAGAGAGAAGTATAGAGAAGTATAGAGAGAGAAGTATAGAGAGGTGTATAGAGAGGTGTATAGAGAAGTATAGAGAAGTATAGAGAGGTGTATAGAGAGAGAAGTATAGAGAAGTATAGAGAGAGAAGTATAGAGAGGTGTATAGAGAGGTGTATAGAGAAGTATAGAGAAGTATAGAGAGGTGTATAGAGAGAGAAGTATAGAGAGGTGTATAGAGAGGTGTATAGAGAGAGAAGTATAGAGAGCTGTATAGAGAGAGAAGTATAGAGAAGTATAGAGAGAGAAGTATAGAGAAGTATAGAGAGGTGTATAGAGAGAGAAGTATAGAGAAGTATAGAGAGGTGTATAGAGAGAGAAGTATAGAGAAGTATAGAGAGGTGTATAGAGAGAGAAGTATAGAGAAGTATAGAGAGGTGTATAGAGAGAGAGAAGTTTATAGAGAGAAAAGTATAGAGAGGTGTATAGAGAGAGCTGTACATAGAGAGAGATAGATTACAGAGAGAGGAGGAGTGGTATAGAGACAGAGAGGTGTATAGAAAGAGGTATAGAGAGAGAAGTATAGAGAGGTGTATAGAGAGAGAGTGGTATAGAGAGAGAAGTATAGAGAGAGAAGTATAGAGAGAGAAGTATAGAGAGGTGTATAGAGAGAGAAGTATAGAGAGAGAAGTATAGAGAAGTATAGAGAAGTATAGAGAGAGAAGTATAGAGAGAGAAGTATATAGAGAGAAGTATAGAGAAGTATAGAGAGGTGTATAGAGAAGTATAGAGAAGTATAGAGAGGTGTATAGAGAGAGAACTATAGAGGTGTATAGAGAGAGAAGTATAGAGAGGTGTATAGAGAGAGAAGTATAGAGAGGTGTATAGAGAGAGAAGTATAGAGAGAGAAGTATAGAGAGAGAAGTATAGAGAGAGAAGTATAGAGAGAGAAGTATAGAGAAGTATAGAGAGGTGTATAGAGAGAGAAGTATAGAGAAGTATAGAGAGGTGTATAGAGAAGTATAGAGAAGTATAGAGAGGTGTATAGAGAGAGAAGTATAGAGAGGTGTATAGAGAGAGAAGTATAGAGAGGTGTATAGAGAGAGAAGTATAGAGACGTATAGAGAGGTGTATAGAGAAGTATAGAGAAGTATAGAGAGAGAAGTATAGAGAAGTATAGAGAGAGAAGTATAAAGAGAGAAGTATAGAGAAGTATAGAGAGAGAAGTATAGAGAAGTATAGAGAGGTGTATAGAGAGAGAAGTATAGAGAAGTATAGAGAGAGAAGTATAGAGAGAGAAGTATAGAGAGGTGTATAGAGAGAGAAGTATAGAGAGGTGTATAGAGAGAGAAGTATAGAGAAGTATAGAGAGGTGTATAGAGAGAGAAGTATAGAGAGAGAAGTATAGAGAGGTGTATAGAGAGAGAAGTATAGAGAGGTGTATAGAGAGAGAAGTATAGAGAAGTATAGAGAGGTGTATAGAGAGAGAAGTATAGAGAGGTGTATAGAGAGAGAAGTATAGAGAAGTATAGAGAGAGAAGTATAGAGAGAGAAGTATAGAGAGAGAAGTATAGATAGAGAAGTATAGAGAAGTATAGAGAGGTGTATAGAGAGAGAAGTATAGAGAGGTGTATAGAGAGAGAAGTATAGAGAGGTGTATAGAGAGAGAAGTATAGAGAAGTATAGAGAGAGAAGTATAGAGAGGTGTATAGAGAGAGAAGTATAGAGAGAGAAGTATAGAGAAGTATAGAGAGGTGTATAGAGAGAGAAGTATAGAGAGGAGTATAGAGAAGTATAGAGAGAGAAGTATAGAGAGGTGTATAGAGAGAGAAGTATAGAGAGAGAAGTATAGAGAGGTGTATAGAGAGGTGTATAGAGAGAGAAGTATAGAGAAGTATAGAGAGAGAAGTATAGAGAGGTGTATAGAGAGGTGTATAGAGAGAGAAGTATAGAGAAGTATAGAGAGAGAAGTATAGAGAGGTGTATAGAGAGGTGTATAGAGAGAGAAGTATAGAGAAGTATAGAGAGAGAAGTATAGAGAGGTGTATAGAGAGAGAAGTATAGAGAGAGAAGTATAGAGAGGTGTATAGAGAGGTGTATAGAGAGAGAAGTATAGAGAGAGAAGTATAGAGAAGTATAGAGAGGTGTAATAGAGAGAGAAGTTTAGAGAGAGAAGTATAGAGAAGTATAGAGAAGTATAAAGAGGTGTATAGAGAGAGAAGTATAGAGAGGTGTATAGAGAGAGAAGTATAGAGAAGTATAGAGAGAGAAGTATAGAGAAGTATAGAGAGGTGTATAGAGAGAGAAGTATAGAGAAGTATAGAGAGGTGTATAGAGAGAGAAGTATAGAGAGGTGTATAGAGAGAGAAGTATAAAGAGGTGTATAGAGAGAGAAGTATAGAGAGGTGTATAGAGAGGTGTATAGAGAGAGAAGTATAGAGAAGTATAGAGAGGTGTATAGAGAGAGAAGTATAGAGAGGTGTATAGAGAGAGAAGTATAGAGAGGTGTATAGAGAGAGAAGTATAGAGAGGTGTATAGAGAGGTGTATAGAGAGGTGTATAGGGAGGTGTATAGAGAGGTGTATAGAGAGAGAAGTATAGAGAAGTATAGAGAGGTGTATAGAGAGAGGTGTATAGAGAGGTGTATAGAGAGAGAAGTATAGAGAGGTGTATAGGGAGGTGTATAGAGAGGTGTATAGAGAGAGAGAGATAGGTGTACAGAGAGAGGAGGAGTGGTAGAGACGTGTCCTTCAGGTGGGTCTCTCTGACCGTCAGTGTTTTCTTATCAGGATAATTAATGGTGGACGCTGAGGAGGACAGTAGGATTAATAAAAGGTTCTGCAATCACACTGTACAGAGAACAAACGGGTCGTCCATCACGTCCACTCAGCTCAGCCGAGCCGTCCAGCTCCTCCACTCTCTCCAACTGCGGAGTTCCCCGCCCTGACCTTCGTCCACTGAAGGGCTTCGGCAATTACGGCCTGCCAGAAAAGCTAAACGAATCCAAATAAATTCAGTGTCCAGTCGGACGTGAGTGACACGGTGACTAATGTCCCTGTCGGTGAGTAACGTGTGTAATTATTTAACTGAGGATTCTGTTACACACGCAGAGCGGCTATCAGACACGGCTATCAGATTTCTTATTTATTAACTAATAACAAACTTAACTCTGATCACAGATCAGTCATACAGGAGGATTTTAATAACACCACACACTTCCAGCCTCTCTTCATCACCCAGAGTTACACAGGCTGGAGCTTTAGGGCTGATATGTAAAGGAGCTTCATTCTGATTGGCTGCCACTCTTTATAAGTGTAGCGAGAGAGGGCGGGGCTAACCAGCGAAAGGATAGGCAGATATAACTGTTGTGTTTTTGTGACATCACAAAAGCACTGAGTTCAAAACAAGCTGTTCCCTCTCTCCCACCTTCTCACCATCTCTTTCCCTTCTCTCTCTTCCTTCTCTCTCTTCCTTTATCTCTTTCTTCGTCTCTTCATCTCGCTCTCTCTCCTTGTTATCTTCCTCCCTCTCTCATCCTATCCTCCCCCTCCCACTCTCTCCCTTTCTCTCCATCTCTTTTTAATTGTCTTTTCATTTCTATCTCTTCCCTTCTCTCTCCTTTTTATCTTCCTCCCCCGCTCTCTTTCTTTCTCTTTTTCTCTCTCTCTCTCTCCTTTTTATCTTCCCCTCTCTCTCTACCTCACTCTTGATCCCCCTCTCGTTTTCTTCATCTCTCTCTCTCCCTCTTTTTCTCTGTCTCTCTATATCTGTCTTTCTTACTATCAATTCTTGTCAATCTCCTTTTCTTTTTCTTTCTCTATTGTTTCTGTTTCTCACCCTTTTCTTTATTTATTTCCTTCACTTTTATCTTCCTCTCTCTCTCTCTCTACCTTACTCTTGATCCCCCTCTTCCACTGTCGTTTTCTCCATCTCTTTCTTTCGCCAACTCCATCTATTTCTGATTCTTCATCTCTCTTTCCCTCTTTTCCTCTGTCATACATATCTCTCTTCCTTTATCTCTATCTCTCTCTCTCCTTGTTATCTTCCTCCCTCTCTCTTTCTCTCTCATCCATGTCTCTTGTCTCTTCATTTCTATCTCTTCCCTTCTCTCTCCTTTTTATCTTCCTCCCCCACTTTGTCTTTCTTTGTCGCTTCATCTCTCTTTTTATCCTCCTCCTTCTCTCTTTCTATACCTCTCTTGATCCCTCTTTCTCTCCATCTCTCTCTCATCATATTCTCTCTCTCCCACTCTCCCTTTCTCTCCATCTCTATCTCTTGTCTTCTCTCTCATTTTTAATCTTCCTCCCCCCTCCGTCTTTCTTTTTGTCTCTTTATCTCTTTTTATCTTCCTCATTCCCTCTCTCCATCTCTCTCACTTTCTCTCACTCAGTCTCTGTTTCCTCATCCCTCTTTCTGCCTCTTTTTATCTTCCTCTCTCTCTACCTCACTCTCTCCTTCTTTTTATCTTCCTCTCTTTCTCTACCTCACTCTTGATCCCCTTATCCTGCCCTCTTGTTTTCTTCATCTCTCTCCCTCTTTTCCTCTGTCTCTCTATATATCTTTCTTTCTATATCACTCCTTGTCTAGCTCCCTTTCTTTTTATTTCTCTATTGTTTGTTTCTCACCCTCTTTCTTTCTTCCCTTCACTCTCTCTCTCTCCTTTTTATCTTCCTCTCTCTCTACCTCACTCTTGATCCCCCTCTTCCACTCTTGTTTTCCCTTCATCTCTCTTTCGCCAACTCCATCTATTTCTGTGTCTTCATCTCTCTCTCCCTCTTTTCCTCTGTCTCACTATCTCTCTCTTTCTTTCTCTCTTCCTCTCTCTACCTCACTCTTGATCCCCCTCTCCCACTCTCATGTTTTCTTCATCTCTCTCCCTCTTTTCCTCTGTCTCACTATATCTCTCTCTTTCTTTCTCTCCACCACCCTTTTGTTTTCTGTTTCTCACCCTCTTCTTTCTTTTTCTCTCCCTCTCTCTCTCTCACTATACTTCGGTGTGACTCTACTGATGTGATGGTGGGTCCTCAGTCAGACTTCAGCTGCTCTCTTTCCTTCTAAAAATAAACATCCCGTTCTTCTCTTTCTTTCTTCTCATGACGCCTCAGCCGTCCTCTCGTCCTCGATGAAAGATAGCGCAGTCGCTCCGGCGCTGAGCCGTCCTGCTCCAGCCAGACAGCCGTGAGTTATGAGCTGTTTAGGACCACCTTAATCTGTCACAGCCACTCGAGCAGTGTTTGACCTTAATTTCTGAGCTGGCGAGGCTCTAACGCCGGGATTTGTCCGAGATGTTCCTGTTTCTTTTGTTCCGTCTCTCCGGCGACACGAGGCAGACGGCCTTAAAAAACCTGGACCTGCTGATACGCAGTCCCGCAGAGTCGACTTCCCCCCACAGTCCGCCTCACCGGCTCCTGCTGACTCCCTTCTGCAGCTGGTCCTGATGGGCTGGGTCAGATGCAGTTAGTGGTAGGTAAGCACATAAAGCTGGAGAGCAAATCCACCTGTTCTTCAACCAAAGCTGGTCCATCAACTCCTCCAGCAGTTTTCCAGACATTGACTTAATTACAGCTCCGGAATGTTTGGACTGGTCAGGAATGAAAAACGACTGGGATGCAAAAATCTGTGCTTAGCATCACCTTAGCAACCACCAGGGATATCATAGCAAACACCTAGCAGGACCTTATCAGCTACTATGATTACCATAGCAACCACTGCCAACACCCCAACAACCACCTGGGATAACATAAGAACTGCTTAACAACATTTTACCAACTACTAACATAGCAAATCACCTGGTAGCAGCCCAGCAAAGGAGTAGTGATGGGAAAAGTGAAAGGAGCACTGAAGGGGACAGTGGAGGGAATAGTGGAGGAAAATGGGAGGAAGCACTGGAGCCAACTGTGGAGGAAGTAGGGATGGTAAAAGAGGAGGCAGCAATGGAGGGAGTAGTGACGGAACAGTGGTGGGAGTAGGGATGGGAACAGTGGGGGGGGCAGGGATGAGAGCAGCGGAGGGAGTAGTGATGAAAAGCGGAGGGAGCAGTGATGAAACAGTGGAGGGAGTAGTGATGGACCAGCGGAGGGAGTAGTGACGGAACAGTGGAGGGAGTAGTGACGAGAACAGTGATGGGAGTAGTGACGGGAACAGCGATGGGAGTAGTGATGGAACAGTGGAGGGAGTAGTGATGGAACAGAGGAGGGAGTAGTGATGGAACAGTGGAGGGAGTAGTGATGGAACAGTGGAGGGAGTAGTGATGGGAACAGTGAAGGGAGTAGTGATGGAACAGAGGAGGGAGTAGTGATGGAACAGTGGAGGGAGTAGTGATGGAACAGTGGAGGGAGTAGTGATGGAACAGTGGAGGGAGTAGTGATGGAACAGTGGAGGGAGTAGTGATGGAACAGTGGAGGGAGTAGTGATGGAACAGTGGAGGGAGTAGTGATGGAACAGAGGAGGGAGTATTGATGGAACAGTGGAGGGAGTAGTGATGGAACAGTGGAGGGAGTAGTGACGGGAACAGTGATGGGAGTAGTGATGGAACAGCGGAGGGAGTAGTGATGGAACAGCGGAGGGAGTAGTGATGGAACAGTGGAGGGAGTAGTGATGGAACAGTGGAGGGAGTAGTGATGGAACAGTGAAGGGAGTAGTGATGGAACAGTGAAGGGAGTAGTGATGGAACAGTGAAGGGAGTAGTGATGGAACAGTGGAGGGAGTAGTGATGGAACAGTGGAGGGAGTAGTGACGGAACAGTGGAGGGAGTAGTGATGAAAAGCGGAGGGAGCAGTGATGAAACAGTGGAGGGAGTAGTGATGGGAACAGTGGAGGGAGTAGTGATGGAACAGTGGAGGGAGTAGTGATGGAACAGTGGAGGGAGTAGTGATGGAACAGTGGAGGGAGTAGTGATGGAACAGAGGAGGGAGTATTGATGGAACAGTGGAGGGAGTAGTGACGGGAACAGTGATGGGAGTAGTGACGGGAACAGTGATGGGAGTAGTGATGGAACAGCGGAGGGAGTAGTGATGGAACAGTGGAGGGAGTAGTGATGGAACAGTGAAGGGAGTAGTGATGGAACAGTGAAGGGAGTAGTGATGGAACAGTGAAGGGAGTAGTGATGGTACAGTGGAGGGAGTAGTGATGGAACAGTGGAGGGAGTAGTGACGGAACAGTGGAGGGAGTAGTGATGAAAAGCGGAGGGAGCAGTGATGAAACAGTGGAGGGAGTAGTGATGGGAACAGTGGAGGGAGTAGTGATGGAACAGTGAAGGGAGTAGTGATGGAGAAGCGGAGGGAGTAGTGATGGAACAGCGGAGGGAGTAGTGATGGGAACAGCGATGGGAGTAGTGATGGAACAGCGGAGGGAGTAGTGATGGAACAGTGGAGGGAGTAGTGATGGAACAGTGGAGGGAGTAGTGATGGAACAGAGGAGGGAGTATTGATGGAACAGTGGAGGGAGTAGTGACGGGAACAGTGATGGGAGTAGTGACGGGAACAGTGATGGGAGTAGTGATGGAACAGCGGAGGGAGTAGTGATGGAACAGTGGAGGGAGTAGTGATGGAACAGTGAAGGGAGTAGTGATGGAACAGTGAAGGGAGTAGTGATGGAACAGTGAAGGGAGTAGTGATGGAACAGTGATGGGAGTAGTGATGGAACAGTGGAGGGAGTAGTGACGGAACAGTGGAGGGAGTAGTGATGAAAAGCGGAGGGAGCAGTGATGAAACAGTGGAGGGAGTAGTGATGGGAACAGTGGAGGGAGTAGTGATGGAACAGTGAAGGGAGTAGTGATGGAGAAGCGGAGGGAGTAGTGATGGAACAGCGGAGGGAGTAGTGATGGGAACAGCGATGGGAGTAGTGATGGAACAGCGGAGGGAGTAGTGATGGAACAGTGGAGGGAGTAGTGATGGAACAGTGGAGGGAGTAGTGACGGAACAGTGGAGGGAGTAGTGATGAAAAGCGGAGGGAGCAGTGATGAAACAGTGGAGGGAGTAGTGATGGGAACAGTGGAGGGAGTAGTGATGGAACAGTGAAGGGAGTAGTGATGGAGAAGCGGAGGGAGTAGTGATGGAACAGTGAAGGGAGTAGTGATGGAGAAGCGGAGGGAGTAGTGATGGAACAGCGGAGGGAGTAGTGATGGGAACAGCGATGGGAGTAGTGATGGAACAGTGGAGGGAGTAGTGACGAGAACAGTGATGGGAGTAGTGATGGGAACAGCGATGGGAGTAGTGATGGAACAGCGATGGGAGTAGTGACGGGAACAGTGATGGGAGTAGTGATGGAACAGCGGAGGGAGTAGTGATGGAGAAGCGGAGAGAGTAGTGATGGAACAGCGGAGGGAGTAGTAATGGAACAGCGGAGGGAGTAGTGATGGAACAGCGGAGGGAGTAGTGATGGAACAGCGGAGGGAGTAGTGATGGAACAGCGGAGGGAGTAGTGATGGAACAGCGGAGGGAGTAGTGATGGAACAGTGGAGGGAGTAGTGATGGAACAGCGGAGGGAGTAGTGATGGAACAGCGGAGGGAGTAGTGATGGAACAGCGGAGGGAGTAGTGATGGAACAGTGGAGGGAGTAGTGACGGGAACAGTGATGGGAGTAGTGATGGAGAAGCGGAGAGAGTAGTGATGGAACAGCGGAGGGAGTAGTAATGGAACAGCGGAGGGAGTAGTGATGGAACAGCGGAGGGAGTAGTGATGGAACAGCGGAGGGAGTAGTAATGGAACAGCGGAGGGAGTAGTGATGGAACAGCGGAGGGAGTAGTGATGGAACAGCGGAGGGAGTAGTGACGGGAACAGTGATGGGAGTAGTGATGGAACAGCGGAGGGAGTAGTGATGGAACAGCGGAGGGAGTAGTGATGGAACAGCGGAGGGAGTAGTGATGGAACAGCGGAGGGAGAACTGGAGGCAACAGCTGAGGGAGCTGACCTCTTGGTGGTTCTAGCTTTGGCAGAGCTTCTCAAAGTGAGTACAAAACTGAACAACCTGCTCTCAGCCTCCGGCCTGCAAATGTGACAAGATGACATCACCTTGCAACAGAGTAAAACAGTGAGACTGTATACATACTTAGCAAAACATCACAGAATACGTTCCACCAGCATTGACCTGATGCAGGGTTCTCCTGGAATCAGACCGGGACCCTAGTTTTTGCCGGACCATGTTTCAGCAGGGGGTTCCAGATCTGGATGCAGGGTTCTCCTGGAATCAGACCAGGACCCTAGTTTTTGCCGGACCATGTTTCAGCTGGTGGTTGTAGACCTGGATGCAGGGTTCTCCTGGAATCAGACCGGGACACCTGTTTTTGTCGGACCATGTTTCAGCTGGTGGTTCCAGATCTGGATGCTGGGTTCTCCTGGAATCAGACCGGGACACCTGTTTTTGTCTGACCATGTTTCAGCTGGTGGTTCCAGATCTGGATGCTGGGTTCTCCTGGAATCAGACCGGGACCCTAGTTTTTGCCGGACCATGTTTCAGCTGGTGGTTCCAGATCTGGATGCTCCGGAAAGGCGGTGATGGTCCCCACCAAACTTTCTGCTGAGTGCAGCTCAGGGTTTGGAGAGAGGGGACGTGGCTGGTGCAGGTGGGAGCAGCCTGAGGGCAGATTGGTAAAAAGCTAATCATTTGCTGGATAGTCGGAGGAGCTAAAGCTGTGGATTAGGCGTGTATGTGATGGGACGGGGGGCGGGTGGGTCGGCGGGGTGGGTGGGTGTGGGAGAGTAAAGCGACTCTGATAACAGACTCAGCGCAGGAGACGTGATTTGGGTGCTTTTGCTGGAATTTGTTTTTCTCTCCGTTCCCTCTGGGAGAAACGGTCTCTATGTTTCTCTATACTGAAGAACACGTCCTGACCATTCACTGCAGTGACACTGACGTGCTGGTGGGAGTGGATCAGACTCTTTAAACACTGTGTCCACTCACTGTCCACTTCATTAGACACTGTTACTACTCAGAGTTTAGAACCAGCAATAGTGAATACAAACACTAGGGGGCAGTGAAACACCTACATACACACACACACACACACACACACACACACTACTGAACACACACAAACACTAGGAGCAGTGAACCTACACATCCACACACACTAGTAAACACGCATAAATACACTACTGGAGACACACACATTAGTGAACACACACAAATACACTACTGGAGACACACACTAGGGGGCAGTGAAACACCCACATACATACACACACACACACACACACACACACACACACACACACACACATACACACAAACACTACTGAACACACCCACACACACTAGTGAACACACACAAATACACTACTGGAGACACACTAGGCAGTGAAACACCCTTGTACACACACTAGTCAACACACAAGCTAGAGGGAAGTGAACCACTCACACACACACACACACACACACACACACACACACACACACTAGTGAACACACACACACACTAAGCAGGGAGTGAAACACCCACATACACCCACACACTAGTGAACACACACAAATACACTACTGGAGACACACTAGGCAGTGAAACACTCTTGTACACACACTAGTCAACACACAAACTAGAGGGAAGTGAACCACACACACACACACACACACTAGTGAACACACACTACTGGACACACACACACTAAGCAGGGAGTGAAACACCCACATACACACACACACTAGTGAAAACACACAGTAGTGAACATACACACTAAGGGCAGTGAGAACACTTGCCTGGAGTGGTGGTTGATAATCGCAGATGGATGGATGGATGGATGGATGGATGGATGGATGGATGGATGGATGGATGGATGGATGGATGGATGGATGGATGGATGGATGGATGGATGGATGGATGGATGGATGGATGGATGGATCAGCTCGAGTTTAGGAAACGCTGTGTTTAGGGTGTTCGTCTCGGAGTACACAAGCAGTTTTCACATCTTCTCTCGGCGAGTGGACCGTTATCTTTGATCCTGGAATCCTTTCAGGTCCTGATCTGTCTTCAGTCTGAATCTGAGGAGCTCAAGCTGTTAGAGGTAAGACAGCTCATACGCTCTTCTGCAGTAAATCTAATATATGAATACCATAATATTCTATTATTAGGTACAGCAACACGTGTTTATTCATTTTAGGATGGCGGTCCATCTCATATTTTTAGATTTCCTTTGCTGCTCTACGGGCCCCTCATGCTGGTGAATGTATATATTTTATATTAGGAAGTGTTAATTATCTGCATCAGGTGAGGTGAAAGCAGGAAGACAGTAAATGTGACCTGATTGATTATTAATTATGAAGTATTAATTAAATGAGTATTAATAAATGAGCAACTTGTGCTCTAAACACACTATGAAGTACTGTAGGGACCCCCTAGTGGTCCCCGGAAGCACTGCAGTTGTGGTAGCAGAGACTGTTGGTGTAAATAAGTTGTTTTTTTTATTCGCTTTTTCTGAGCTGATGCCACTCAGGTGTGGGATAGCGCCCCCCAGTGGAACAGTGAAAAGACATGGCAACCACTGGCATCAGAGGAGGGCAGTGGTAGAGGCAGCAGTGAGGATAGTAGCTGATGGTGAGGACCTGCCGCGCTTGGACTGGTGGACTTTTCCAGTTTAAGCTTCCTACTGGCAATGCCAAAACTTCCCAGTTGAAATGGAATGCATCATAAAGTACATTAGAATAAAACTAAAAACAGCAGCCAACATGAATTGTAGCCCATGTTTATAGATAAACGTGCACCAAGCAGAGCCAGAAATTACATAAGTTGTTTAAAGATTGCTAAATGCTAATTGCTAACATCATGCTATATGCTATCAGCTACTAAATAGAAGCTTGAGGTGTAAGATGTAAGCAGTTAGCTTAATGCTAATACTGTAGCCTTGTAGCTAAGATTTACAGTCACACTTATTTAGCTGTACTTGGACAGAATATTATGCTATAAATACAGTTTTTATTTTTAAGCGTGACCTGTAGGGGCTGTTCCAGTTCAAACTTCCTAATAGGAACGCAAAAACTTCCCAGTTCAAATGGAATGCACCATGAAGTACATTAGCATAAAGCTAAAAACAACAGCAAACATGAATTTTAGCCCATGTTTATAGATAAACGTGTATCAAACAGAGCCAGAAACCACAATCAAAGTTCTGTAGAAATGCTAATTGCTAAAACCATGCTATCAGCTACTTAATCAGTTTCACCTTCAGGCACTAAATAGAAGTTTGAGGTGTGAGATGTAAGCAGTTAGCTTAATGCTAAATGGCAGGGCACAATTACAGTTTTTATTTTTAAGGTGGACTTACCTGGTCTTGACCTGTAGGGGCTGTTCCAATTCAAACTTCTAAATGGGAACACAAAAACTTCCTAGTTCAAATGGAATGCACCATGAAGTACATTAGCATAAAGCTAAAAATAACAGCTAACATGAATTTTAGCCCATGTTTATAGATAAATGTGTATCAAACAGAGCCAGAAACCACAATCAAAGTTCTGTAGAAATGCTAATTGCTAACACCATGCTAATAAACTTCAGTTGCTAAATGGTAGAACTTAGCAGCTTTAGCCTCGTAGCTGAGTTTTACACTTGGACAGAATATCGTGCTACAGATACAGTTGTTATCAGAGGCTGTTGAGGTGGACCTACCTGGTATTGAGCTGAGAGTCTTGTTACCCAACGTGAGCAGCAGTTTGCAGGTAAACGAATGTGCTATTAGCTCTGGAGCAGCAAAACACGCAGACGATCCACTGAGGCTGAAAGGCAGCAGCACAAACACGTCGACGCCGCACTGACGCGGAAATCTGCCCAAACCGAGAAACAGCAAAGTACAGCAATCGACAGAAAACACAGTGATTAGAAACGAGAGCTGCTTTCAGGAGCGATCGCCGAAGCTCCGACACCAACAAACAGCAACACCTGAGCTCCTACATGCAAACTGAGAAATAAACTGTATCAGTTCTGCGTTTCAGAGCGAACTGCGCGCCGCACACACTCTTTACTGAAACATGAGCGTGCGGTTCGCTCTGGTTAGCATTTACTGACTTAACGTTTTCTTTCTTCCCAGAAAATAACCCGTCGTTACGGGACTGAACAGCTTCCCGCAGCTGAAAACCTTCATCACGCAGAAACTCGAGAAATGATTTTTCTGTGAATGTTGTTTTTATTCTGTGCAGACGAGTTTTAGTTTCATACGCTTTTAATCAGGTTTACTAATTAGGAACAAAGTATCTATAAAATAATCAATCATCTATTATACTAACAATACATTAAACTAATCAATAAGCTATTATACTAACAATACAATAAACTAATCAATAAGCTATTATACTAACAATATATTAAACTAATCAATTATCTATTATACTAACAATATATTAAACTAATCAATTATCTATTATACTAACAATACATTAAACTAATTAATAAGCTATTATACTAACAAAACATTAAACTAATCAATAATCTATTATACTAACAATATATTAAACTAATCAATTATCTATTATACTAACAATATATTAAACTAATCAATTATCTATTATACTAACAATACATTAAACTAATCAATAAGCTATTATACTAACAATACATTAAACTAATCAATAAGCTATTATACTAACAATATATTAAACTACTCAATTATCTATTATACTAACAATACATTAAACTAATCAATAAGCTATTATACTAACAATACATTAAATTAATCAATTATCTATTATACTAATAATATATTAAACTAATAAATTATCTATTATACTAATAATCTGCTATACTAATCAATAAGCTATTATACTAACAATATATTAAACTAATCAATTATCTATTATACTAATAATATATTAAACTAATAAATTATCTATTATACTAATAATCTGCTATACTAATCAATAAGCTATTATGTAATAATTTAGCAATGATTTACCACAGGATTCTCATCCTGTATGTATAACAGAGATGATTCAGTATGTATTGCAGGAGTGACTCAGTATGTATTAGAGTAATGATCCTGTATGTGTTACATTAATCACTCTGCATGTATTACAGTAATGATTCAGCATCTATTACAGTAATCACTCTGCATGTATTACAGTAATGATCCTGCATGTATTACAGTAACGACTCTATGTATTACAATAATAAATCTGAATGTATTACAGTAATGATTCTGCATGTATTACAGTAACGACTCTGTATGTATTACAATAATAAATCTGAATGTATTACAGTAATGATTCTGCATGTATTACAGTAATCACTATGTATTACAATAATGATCCTGTATGTATTACAGCCATGTGATGATTCTGCATGTATTACAGTAATGACTTGGTATGTATTAGTGATTATTCTGCATGTATTACAGTAATGATTCTATATGTATTACAGTAGCGATTCTATATGTATTACACTAATGATCCTGTATGTACTGCAGTAATGATATTGTATGTATTACAGTAATGTGATGATTCTGTATATATTAGAGTATTACAGTAATGACTCTGCATGTATTACCGTAATGACTATGTATTACAATAATGTAATATTTCTTGACCTTTCAGCTGCCTGTTCATATTAGATTTAGTTGTGTAAATTAGTGCTTATAGTTGGTTTATTATTTTAATATAAAATTATGACTATTATTTCATATTTTAGGAGTTGCCTTTGAAAAAAACTAGGTAGTTCTGAGAGTTCAGAAACTTTATGCAGCTGTAAATCCGGTAAACAGAAAAAGTTGCTTGATTTGTTTCTGAATTTGACGTGTTTCCTATTAAGACACAAAGTACTACGTACTATCAGGTACTATGATATTTAGTGTGAGGGCAGTTGAGGATATCTGTGATGGACTGACCATCAGTCTCTGACCGGAGCTACAAGGCAGGTGGGTGTTTCTCTCTAAGTGAAGCGCGAGAGCTTTGTAGCGCGAGAGAAGCACGCAGTCAAGAAAACCCGCTGAGTAAGAATATAATTAAGAAAAAGTTGAAATGACACTTTGAGACGTGTTCTCTTTTTCCTCTCTGGTTTGGAAGACGGGGGGTCGACTGCGGCCTCACCTGCAAGTTAATAATTAGCGTAGCGCAGCAAACTGTGCTGCGGGGCTATTTTTAGCCGCTGCGCTAGCGGCTGGCGCTCGCCGGATGAGCGTGAACTGTCCCCGCGGGGAGAGCGGCTGGTTTGATGGTCTGTGAGCGGGAAATAAAAAAACAGCCTCTTTTATTTCATATTTCATGCGACAGAGATTATTCGATTAGTCACAGCGGAGGATCTTTCTTCCACACGCCATTAGCCTAGCACACGTTTTTGAGGCCGCCGCCGTCTTTAACGTTAGCTAACCCGTGCTCGGGCTTGTCGGCGCGGCGGCGCTAATGACGTGCGGCTGCCTTCCAATTCAGAGAAGCGTGAACTTGAAAGAAAGCTAACAAACTTCTGGCTGCGATGAAGCAGCGTCAGTACAATGTACGACATGCGGCCTGAATCATTTATTTGGACGGAAACCTTACACTGGAGCTGCTAAGCTAATGTGGCTAACAAGTCAAACTCATAGCCGCCAGCAGAAAGTAGAGTTTTAGGACTTTATCCACAAAGACGAGAGTGACGAGAGCCATTTAACCAGCTAGCTAAACTCCAATGTGTCTATATGTGTATTTTTTGAGATGTATATTATATTTATAAAGCTATTTTTCCAGACAGGAATCTTTTATTTACTCAGTAAACACTTTCTTATTAAATATTAATCAGTATTAATAGAGTAAGTAGTTCTTTTACATACGTCAGTGTGTTTATTTAACTCTTTCCAAGCTTCTCCTAAACAACCCAGTATTATTATCAGTTCTCATCTAATACCTGCTTTGACTGCTCAGTACTTCATTAAGATAAATCAAGATTTGCTGCTGAAGGAACTGAACACATTCATACAATGTCTGGGGCGTCCAGGAGAAATCTGGAACCTAACTTTGTTCTTCAAACTGGATCAAGGTCTGATCTACTTCTCTCACAATAACATATTCATGCTACTTTGTATTGTATGTCTGATTATTTATTATCAGATCTGCTGTTCTTACTGGAGAACACACACTTATTGATCAGTTGTTACATAGTAGTGTATTCCTTAAATGTCAAGCGGAACAACCAAGAACTTTTATTTTGACATACTTTTACATAAAAAAGGAGTTACATAATAAGAAAGCATCAATAAAGTAACTTTCATGGTAGCCCTTTCACAAATATAGTAATATGTAGTATTTTTTTTTTTATTTTGGGTGATTTTTGGTTAGAATGCTTCAATTTAGTGTGTTAGGTGGTACAACGTCCTTAGTACAATTATCAGATTGTGTAATTATTATAATAATATTTCTTTGCCTGTAAACTTAAACTCAAGTTGATGTACAACCGTTTCTAAAAACAGTGGCTGTCTAATTTAAAATAATATGAAAAGTCAGACGGCACAACCAAGTTAAGTCAAGTTAAGTCAGTTAAGTCAGCTTAATTGTCAATTCTTTTTAGAGACAAAGTAGAGCACTTGGTCTACTGTGTTGGGGGGGGGGGGGTATTTAGAGTCGCTGGCTTCTTGTCAGTAAGTCAAATGGTGCAATATATATATATATATATATATATATATACATACACACACACACACATTCAATAAAATTTATTTAAATGAACTTTCATTTTCATTTCAGTACCCTTTTGTTTTAATAGTAATTCAAAAAATAAAAAAGAATAAAGAATGTAAGAATAAACTTGAACTTGAAGTTGCAAATATATAAATATATATCTTCACTGTATATCTGAAACAGCAACATTACAGGAGAGGACAAAAACTTTACTTGTAATGTAAGTTAATGTAACCAGAATGCTTTAATTTGGTCCATTCATCATAAATGTTTTACAAATTGTATGTATGTATGTATATATACATATTTAGGATCCATCTTCAAACCCGGCGAGCTGCCTCAGTAGTGACTCTGTATCCACTGTGTATCACTGAGTCTGGAACAGCTGTGTAAGTATCACTGACTCTGGAACAGCCGTGTAAGTGGCACTGACTCTGGATGAGCAGTTTAAGTAGCACTGACTCTGCATCAGCCGTGTAAGTATCACTGACTCTGGATCAGCTGTGTAAGTAGCACTGACTCTGGACCAGCCATGTAAGTATCACTGACTCTGGGTCAGCCATTTAAAAAGCACTGACTTTGGCCAGCTGTGTAAGTATCACTGATTATACATCTCAGGTGTAGAATTTTCAGGTGACCAGCCTGGTTCTCTTGTACTGGGGTTCTAGAGTTTCAGACGGTTTGAGGAACAGAACCGCTGGTAGGTAAGACTCCAATAACTGAAACTAAACCCTACATTTTGGCTTTCAGAGTGAATAACATTGTTAGTGGCGGCTGCTTATCACGCCGCCTCCGTGTCGACGGCGAATTGAGTGGATGAGCATCGTGATCCGAGCCGAACCTCAGACGCCTCTCTCCGCGAGCGGGGAAGGGAATTGCGTTGCGGAGAAACAGCCGGGGAGAGATAACAAAGGCTTTCTGAAAGTTTTACACCGTCACACGCCATCGGCTCCCGCGGCTGCTCCGGCTACGACAGGCCGCGCGGCGGACAGGGTCAGAATTAAACTCTCGATCAGGAGCGCCGTGTTACGCACACCGCCGACTCAGGCCTTCTGAGGACAATTACCAGCCATCATTAAGGAACCCGGCTGTGACGGAGGAGCGAGGATGTCACAAAAACATGTAAAGGCTCCGAGTTTGTGTGCCGGGAAACTGAACGCTCCCGCGGCGGCCGCTGCCCGACTGCCTCAACATAAACCCTGAGCACGCAGCTGCGGAGAGGCAGCATTCCGGGCCACCGTTAGAGAGAAATTAATCGTCACGCAAGATTAAATTTAGGATCCTTCTCCAAACCCAGCAAGCTGCCTCAGTAGTGCCCTGACTCTGTATCAGCTGAGTAAGTATCACTGACTCTGTATCAGCTGAGTAAGTATCACTGACTCTGTATCAGCTGAGTAAGTATCACTGACTCTGTATCAGCTGAGTAAGTATCACTGACTCTGTATCAGCTGTGTAAGTATCACTGACTCTGTATCAGCTGAGTAAGTATCACTGACTCTGTATCAGCTGTGTAAGTATCACTGACTCTGGATCAGCTGAGTAAGTATCACTGACTCTGTATCAGCTGTGTAAGTATCACTGACTCTGTATCAGCTGAGTAAGTATCACTGACTCTGTATCAGCTGAGTAAGTATCACTGACTCTGTATCAGCTGAGTAAGTATCACTGACTCTGTATCAGCTGTGTAAGTATCACTGACTCTGCATCAGCTGTGTAAGTATCACTGACTCTGTATCAGCTGTGTAAGTATCACTGACTCTGTATCAGCTGAGTAAGTATCACTGACTCTGTATCAGCTGTGTAAGTATCACTGACTCTGCATCAGCTGTGTAAGTATCACTGATTTTGGATCAGCCATGTAAGTAGCACTGACTCTGGATCAGCTGTGTAAGTATCACTGATTTTGGATCAGCCATGTAAGTATCACTGATTCTGGATCAGCCGTGTAAGTAGCACTGATTCTGGATCAGCCGTGTAAGTAGCACTGATTCTGGATCAGCCGTGTAAGTATCACTGATTCTGGATCAGCCGTGTAAGTAGCACTGATTTTGGATCAGCCGTGTATCACTGACTCCGTATCAGCTGTGTAGCACTGACTCCGGATCAGCTGTGTAGCACTGACTCCGGATCAGCTGTGTAGCACTGACTCCGGATCAGCTGTGCAAGTAGCACTGACTCCGGATCAGCTGTGCAAGTAGCACTGACTCCGGATCAGCTGTGTAGCACTGACTCTGGATCAGCTGTGCAAGTATCACTGACTCCGGATCAGCTGTGTATCACTGACTCTGGATCAGCTGTGTAAGTGGCACTGACTCTGGATCAGCTGTGTAAGTAGCACTGACTCTGGATCAGCTGTGTAAATGGACACTGCCCCTGGATCAGCTGTGTAAGTGGACACTGCCCCCTGGATGCCACCCAAAGGACGCCGCCTCACAGGATCATGTCCATAGAACACTGCCCCACAGAATGCTGCTCAAAGGACCACTCCCACTGGACACAGCATAGTTTATTTGGTGGACGATTCTCAGTCCAGCAGCAGACTGTGTCTGATCCACTCACACCAGCACAGCACACACTAACACACCACCACATCAGTGTCTCTGAAGTGCTGAGAATGACCCACCTAATAGTAGCTGCTCTGTGGTGGTCCTGTGGGGGTCCTGCACTCATATTTTACATGTTTAGAAAAATATTTGAATGGATGTGAAATGCCTCTGAAAGATCGTGTGCAGAGTTCGAGGCGAGGCATATTTAAGGTCATTTCACAGAGAACATTTATGTTGATAACCCGCCTGTCAGGGTTCTCTCGTATCTCCTTCTCGGAGGAGCTCATGAATATTAGAGCAGCCAACAACGCTTAAACCATTAAAGGCAGGAGACGCAGAACCTTCCGGCAAATCCAGGTCATCGTCAGGAATTCACAGCGCTCGCCTCGTCTTAATAAATTCTCTCTGACCCCCGGTGTCAGTCACAGGCTCCTGCGTGCCGGTGTGTATTAGTGGGCCAATAAGTAGATAATGAGGGCCACTGACCCCCCCATCCCCCCCCGCCCCCCTCCCTCCAACTCTCACTCTGACAACACTGCGCCGACAGCACCGTCGTCTTTCAGCTCCTGTAGCCACCTCACCTCCACATCTCCAACCCTCCACCACAAAGCTGAACAGCACGGGACATAGTATACCATACCATCCATATTCATATGCTTAGTTATCTAGAACCTGTGTACACTACCACTCACTCATTTTCTCTAGGTTATCTAGAACATGTTACATCTACAATAACAATTAGCTATCTAAAACCCGCTTACACCACCACTTACATTCACACCCAGTTCATTCTCTCAGTTATCTAGAATGTGCATACACTACCACTCATTCTCTTGGTTATCTAGAACATGCTTACATTGTGACTCAGTTATCTAGAACCTGTTTACATCTACATTAACACTTAGATATCTAAAACCTGCTTACACCACCACTTACATTCACACTCAGTTCATTTCACACTGATAGAGCTCCTCTCTCCACCTTAAATAATCACTCCACACTGATACAGCTCTTCTCTCCACCTTAAATAATCACTCCACACTGATACAGCTCTTCTCTCCACCTTAAATAAACACTCCACACTGATACAGCTCTTCTCTCCACCTTAAATAAACATTCCACACTGATAGAGCTCTTCTCTCCACCTTAAATAAACATTCCACACTGATAGAGCTCCTCTCTCCACCTTAAATAATCACTCCACACTGATACAGCTCCTCTCTCCACCTTAAATAAACACTCCACACTGATAGAGCTCTTCTCTCCACCTTAAATAAACACTCCACAGTGATAGAGCTCTTCTCTCCACCTTAAATAAACACTCCACACTGATAGAGCTCTTCTCTCCACCTTAAATAAACACTCCACACTGATACAGCTCCTCTCTCCACCTTAAATAAACACTCCACACTGATACAGCTCCTCTCTCCACCTTAAATAATCACTCCACTCTGACACAGCTCTTCTCTCCACCTTTAATAAACACTCCACACTGATAGAGTTCTTCTCTCCACCTTTAATAAACACTCCACACTGATAGAGCTCTTCTCTCCACCTTAAATAAACACTCCACAGTGATAGAGCTCTTCTCTCCACCTTTAATAAACACTCCACACTGATAGAGTTCTTCTCTCCACCTTTAATAAACACTCCACACTGATAGAGCTCTTCTCTCCACCTTAAATAAACACTCCACACTGATACAGCTCTTCTCTCCACCTTAAATAAACACTCCACACTGATACAGCTCCTCTCTCCACCTTAAATAAACACTCCACACTGACACAGCTCTTCTCTCCACCTTTAATAAACACTCCACACTGATACAGCTCTTCTCTCCACCTTAAATAAACACTCCACACTGATACAGCTCTTCTCTCCACCTTAAGTAAACACTCCACACTGATACAGCTCTTCTCTCCACCTTTAATAAACACTCCACACTGATAGAGTTCTTCTCTCCACCTTAAACAAACACTCCACACTAACACAGCTCTTCTCTCCACCTTAAAGAGAAACACTCCACACTAATACAGCTCTTCTCTCCACCTTAAAGAGAAACACTCCACACTGATACAGCTCTTCTCTCCACCTTAAATAAACACTCCACACTGATACAGCTCTTCTCTCCATCTTAAACACTCCACACTGATACAGCTCTTCTCTCCACCTTAAATAAACACTCCACAGTGATAGAGCTCTTCTCTCCACCTTAAATAATCACCCTACACTGATACAGCTCTTCTCTCCACCTTAAATAAACACTCCACACTGACACAGCTCTTCTCTCCACCTTAAATAAACACTCCACAGTGATAGAGCTCTTCTCTCCACCTTAAATAATCACCCTACACTGATAGAGCTCTTCTCTCCACCTTAAATAAACACTCCACACTGACACAGCTCTTCTCTCCACCTTTAATAAACACTCCACACTGATACAGCTCTTCTCTCCACCTTAAATAAACACTCCACACTGATACAGCTCCTCTCTCCACCTTAAATAAACACTCCACACTGATACAGCTCTTCTCTCCACCTTAAATAAACACTCCACACTGATACAGCTCCTCTCTCCACCTTAAATAAACACTCCACACTGATAGAGCTCTTCTCTCCACCTTAAATAAACACTCCACACTGATACAGCTCTTCTCTCCACCTTAAATAAACACTCCACACTGATACAGCTCTTCTCTCCACCTTAAGTAAACACTCCACACTAATACAGCTCTTCTCTCCACCTTAAATAAACACTCCACACTGATACAGCTCTTCTCTCCACCTTAAATAAACACTCTACACTGATACAGCTCTTCTCTCCACCTTAAATAATCACTCTACACTGATACAGCTCTTCTCTCCACCTTAAATAATCACTCCACACTGATACAGCTCTTCTCTCCACCTTAAATAATCACTCCACACTGATACAGCTCTTCTCTCCACCTTAAATAAACACTCCACACTGATACAGCTCTTCTCTCCACCTTAAATAATCACTCCACACTGATACAGCTCTTCTCTCCACCTTAAACAAACACTCCACACTAATACAGCTCTTCTCTCCATCTTAAATAAACACTCCACACTGATACAGCTCTTCTCTCCACCTTAAATAATCACTCCACACTGATACAGCTCTTCTCTCCACCTTAAACAAACACTCCACACTAATACAGCTCTTCTCTCCACCTTAAATAAACACTCCACACTAATACAGCTCTTCTCTCCATCTTAAATAAACACTCCACACTGATACAGCTCTTCTCTCCACCTTAAGAAACATTCAGAATGGTTACAAATGGCTACAACTCTGTTTCCTGAGGTGTTTAATTATAGTTATTGAGGTAGTTGACCACTGGCTGACCACTATCACCCGAGACCTCATTCCCATCTCCACCTCTGTAAAGAAACCTGCTTCTGCTGACCCCTCACGAGTGATCATACAAACCCTGTCTGCACGTCTGCTTCTATAGAAACTATACAGTCTGTAGGTTCTGCTGGACGTGTAGATCAGCGCTGATTGATCCGCTGAAGCTGCTGAGGCTCTAATTGAGCCGCATTAAGTCCGGCTCCCACTGGGAAACCATGCGGACGCATTAATGGAAACATGCCAGCCAATAATGCAATCGCATGGTTGCACAGCAACGTATGCAGAGCAGGAGGCTGGAAAAGTGCAGCATCAGCATCAATACAATCACAGCAAGTGTTTATGTTTGGTGTTAGTTTAATCCTTTGAAGTCTACAGTAAGCATTCCCACTTTATATTATACATATAGCTGCTGTAACTTCACAGGAGAGAACAAAAACAAGAAGTCTCTACTTTCAATGTACAAACGTTTGTCTGGTAGCGTATCTAAAACGTTTGTCTGGTAGCGCATCTAAAACGTTTGTCTGGTAGCGCATCTAAAACGTTTGTCTGGTAGCGCATCTAAAACGTTTGACTGGTAGCGCATCTAAAACGTTTGTCTGGTAGCGTATCTAAAATGTTTGTCTGGTAGTGTATCTAAAACGTTTGTCTGGTAGTGTACTAAAACAAGATCTCCAAAGAACTCAGACCTTAATTAGCTCGTTAGTGCTGCGGCTCGTTCACAGTAATCGTTAGGAAAGTCCAGGTGATCAAAGCTTTATAAACATTCCGACTCCTCAAACCTCGTCCCAACACTCGAAGCTGCCCAGCACTCTGGCCATTACAGCAACTGATGACCACTACGTGGGAGAACCTGTAGGAAGACAGCAGAGTGTGTTCAGGTAGCCGGTTCCTCAGTTCCTACTGTAATTAGAGAATGTCAGGAGCGCTGGAGGTCAAGCAGAGGTCTGGAAGTAAACTCTATGAGAGGTGGTATCTGCTGGGAGGATCACAACATTTCAGTCCAATCTCCCGCCAATTCAGTGTAATCCCACGGAGTTCAACCCAATCTCACGCAATTCAGTCTGATCTCCCACCAATTCAGTCTGATCTCCCACCAATTCAGTCTGATCTCATGATTTTCAACCCAATCTCACGCAATTCAGTCTGATCTTCGCCAATTCAGTCCGATCTTACGGAGTTGAACCCAATCTCACACAATTCAGTCTGATCTCCGGTAATTCAGTCCGATATCCTGCTAATTCAGTCTGATCTCACGGCGTTTAACCTAATCTCACGCAATTCAGTCTGATCTCTGGCAATTCAGTCTGATTTCCTGCAAATTTAGTCTGATCTCATGGAGTTCAACCCGATCTCACGTAATCCAGTCTGATCTCTGGCAATTCAGTCTGATCTCCTGCCAATTTGTTCTGATCTCCCGCCAGTTCAGTCTGATCTCTGGCAATTCAGTCTGATTTCCTGCAAATTCAGTCCCATATCCCGCAGTTCATTTCAACACCCTGACAATCTGCTCTGACCTCCCTCCAGTTCAGTCCGATCTTATTCCCAACAATTGAATCTGACCTCTCCCCTATTTGGTCCGATCTCTTGCAGCAATTCAGGCGAATCTCCCACAAATTCAGTAAGCCTTCCCGCAATTTAGTCCAATCTCCCACCAAATCAGTCCCACCACCAGCCGATTCAGCCCGACAACCCATCAATTCAGTCTGACAGTTTAGTCCAATCTCCCGCAGTCAGTGGAAGATGTTGGTGTGTCTGATTTAATGTAAATGGAGTGATTTCTACTGAACGCGTAGACAGAAGAAGTGTCCCTCCAGCCCACTCCTCACAGCTGACCACAGCCGGAACCTCGGGAGCTCCTGCGAGTTCACGGCGGTCAGGAAGCAGACGCACCCACTCCGATCTGTTGTACGGGGTTTTAGATATTTGTTCATGTACTTCTTAATTTCTACTTGGGAACTGTTCTAGAAATGCTTTGATGAGACCTTTACTTTCCTCTGACTCACTCTCTCTCTCTCTCTCTCTCTCGCTGCACACCCACTCACGCTCCAAACTTTAAGCTGCACACTCCTCGTGGCTGCGCACTCTGTAATTGAAGCTTACTTCAGATCACGCTGCGAGTCGGAGGAAACAGAACTTTCTGTGGAAAGGACATTACTAAGCTGACATTTGGTGCCGGAGTAGTTTTTAAAAAAGGGAACCGAGTGTTGGGGCGGGGGGCGTTGGGGGGTTGTAAGGAGGTGGAGAAAGGAGTCCAGAAATAACAAACTTCTCCTTATTTCAGTGCAAACGAGGAGTAGGAATGGAGTCCACACGGTTCTCCTGCTGGGAGTGCTTCCTCAGTTGCTACAAAGCTAATTCAGCTCCAGAGCACTGGAAGCCCACCAGCTAAAGAAGGTTTGAGCAAACTTCTGACTTTGACTCTGGGTTTTACTCAAACCAGCACAAGCATTCTTTTAATGTCCATTCAGTTCAGTACTCAGTTTAATAACCACTACTGACTACTGATAAACTCATTTACACCATCAAACATCCTCATTATTCTTTTAATGTTCGTTCAGTTCAGTACTCAGTTTAATAATCACTACTGACTACTGATAAACTCATTTACACCATCAAACATCCTCATTATTCTTTTAATGTTCATTCAGTTCAGTACTCAGTTTAATAATCACTACTGACTACTGATAAACTCATTTACACCATCAAACATCCTCATTATTCTTTTAATGTTCATTCAGTTCAGTACTCAGTTTAATAATCACTACTGACTACTGATAAACTCATTTACATCATCAAACATCCTCATTATTCTTTAATGTTCATTCAGTTCAGTACTCAGTTTAATAATCACTACTGATAAACTCATTTACACCATCAACATCCTCATTATTCTTTTAATGTTCATTCAGTTCAGTACTCAGTTTAATAATCACTACTGATAAACTCATTTACACCATCAAACATCCTCATTATTCTTTTAATGTTCATTCAGTTCAGTACTCAGTTTAATAATCACTACTGACTACTGATTAACTCATTTACACCATCAAACATCCTCATTACTCTTTTAATGTTCATTCAGTTCAGTACTCAGTTTAATAATCACTACTGACTACTGATAAACTCATTTACACCATCAACATCCTCATTATTCTTTTAATGTTCATTCAGTTCAGTACTCAGTTTAATAATCACTACTGATAAACTCATTTACACCATCAACATCCTCATTATTCTTTTAATGTTCATTCAGTTCAGTACTCAGTTTAATAATCACTACTGATAAACTCATTTACACCATCAAACATCCTCATTATTCTTTTAATGTTCATTCAGTTCAGTACTCAGTTTAATAACCCCTACTGACTACTGATAAACTCATTTACACCATCAAACATCCTCATTATTCTTTTAATGTTCATTCAGTACTCAGTTTAATAACCACTACTGACTACTGATAAACTCATTTACACCATCAAACATCCTCATTATTCTTTTAATGTTCATTCAGTTCATTACTCAGTTTAATAACCACTACTGACTACTGATAAACTCATTTACACCATCAAACATCCTCATTATTCTTTTAATGTTCATTCAGTTCAGTACTCAGTTTAATAACCACTACTGACTACTGATAAACTCATTTACACCATCAACATCCTCATTATTATTTTAATGATCATTCAGTTCAGTACTCAGTTTAATAATCACTACTGACTACTGATAAACTCATTTACACCATCAAACATCCTCATTATTCTTTTAATGTTCGTTCAGTTCAGTACTCAGTTTAATAATCACTACTAACTACTGATAAACTCATTTACACCATCAACATCCTCATTATTCTTTTAATGTTCATTCAGTTCAGTACTCAGTTTAATAATCACTACTGACTACTGATAAACTCATTTACACCATCAAACATCCTCATTATTCTTTTAATCATCATTTAGTTTAGTACTCAGTTTAATAATCACTACTGACTACTAATAAACTCACACCATGAAACATTAATACAAATAAGTATCTTGTGACCATTTAAGGTGGAACTGGAAAATTCAAATAAGTATCTTGTGACCATTTAAGGTGGAACTGGAAAATTCAAATAAGTATCTGGACACCATTTAAGGTGGAACTAAGCCCATGTGCTGGTCTAAGCCCAGCGTTTCCTCTCAGACCAGGTTGCTGGACAAGGCCATCAAAACCTGTCTGTATGTTGTGAACGTCACCCGTCACATCTCCAGCAGCCCAAACACACATTTGTTGTTTTGTGTCGTGCCTGCTTTTCTGTGGCTGCTGACTTAAAGTCAAAAGTATTTAAAGTTCCTCAGCAGTTTGAGATGTTTGAACTTTAAGCTTCTCCAGCGTTAAACCAGAGTGACGCAGCTCAGCGTGCTGGATCGTACGCTTACGTTACCAATCCGGCTTGAACACCATGAAGACACAGAACACGTCACCTCATGTGAGGAAGTTCAAAGTAACATTTAATTCAAGGATTAATACGAGAGTACTCTCATACCAGGGTGTTTGGGTTCGGCCGGAAACAAATGGGACTCTATGGGGAAAAAGAGGGATGAATAAAACGATAAAAGGACGAGTGCAGGTCAAACCAACACTGCAGTCGTGGTTGGCGGTCTGCCAACTGTTAGTGTATGTGAAACGGTGTCTGTTGGTGGAGCAGAAGTTCAGTAGATGAGCGTGCTCTTTTCCATCCAATTCATTCTCTATGGGGAAAATTACAGAAAAGTACAGATTTTTTCCGTCATTTTCCCCATAGAGAATGAATGTATCTGATCAAAAGCTGTACACAAGCTCCAATCACACAATCAGATCGGACACTCTGGAGTTGGAACGGAGCTGATATCTTGAAAACTGCAGGAGGAGATACACGGCGAAGATCTGGCAGAAAGCAGAAAACCAATAACAACATACACGACCACCTTTAAGAGGCAGCTCAAGACGTTTTATGGTTTCGCAATGCACAACTTTGAAAGTTCAACTCCGTTCCAACTTAAGACTGTCCAATCTGATTGTCTGATTCAGGCTTGTGTACAGCTTTTTAATCAGATGCACGGATTCTGGATTTTTTCTGTAATTTCCCCCGTAGAGAATGAATTGGATGGAAAAGTGCACGCCCATCTACTGAACTTCTGCTCAACCCACAGACACCGTTTCACATACACTGACTCATTACAGACTCCCGATCACGACTGCAGTGTTGGTTCCACCCACACTCTTCCTTTTGTCGTTTTTTCATCCCTCTTTTTTCCCCCCATAGAGTCCCATTCATTTTCAGTCACACCCAAACATCATGGTTTTATTTAACCTACAGTCTCCAAACTGGCTGTACTCACTCAAAGCAGATCTCCAAACACAAATCCACAGACATACTGACCTGCACTCGTCTATTTTTTGTTTATTCATCCCTCTTTCCTCCCATAGAGTCCCTTTATTTTTCAGTCACACCCAAACATCATGGTTTCATTAAACCCCCAGCCTCCAAACTGCCTGTACTCACTCAGAGCAGATCCTCAAACACACTGACCCTCACTCCTCTACTTGTCGTTTATTCATCCCTCGCTACTCACACTGCTTGAGCTGCACAACCATCCTGCGTTTCCTTCAGAAGATTCTAGACTTTTCTAGTTATAAACATTCTGTAGGTTTTATTCGATTACTTGCAGCATTTTATTGTTACTTATATTTAAAAGTACTTAAATAATAAGGGTATTTTAGTACTTTTTAGTTATAATAATTTCGTTCATACTGCCAGTTTCTTAAATGCAGAATTTTATTCTGGGTGTACTTAAAAGCACTCTGTGAAGCACTTTGAGCTGCATTCATGTATAAAGATTATTATTACAAATTATCATTACAAAATCATTATTATTATTACTATTATTATTATTATTATTAATATTATGAAAAATCTAATGACTGACAGCTTTCAGCACCTTATGACTGAAGGTATATTAGTACTTTTCAGCTAAAAGCTTTTGTATTTTAATTTTATTTTCATTTGACTTTTGTGCATTATATCTTATTATTTTACTTTAGTTGCTAATATCTGCATTTTTTTTTTATCTTACTTTCATTCAGAAATTTCATATTCTATGAATTCTATGAATTTTATTTAGGGTGTACTTAAAAGCACTCCGTGAAGCACTTTAAGCTGCACTCACGTATAAAGGTTATTATTATTATTATTATTATTATTATTATTAGTAGTAGTAGTATTAGTAGTATGGAAAATCTAATGACGGGCAGCTTTCAGCACCTCATGAGTGAAGGTATTTTAGAGATTCCCACGAAGAGAAGAGGTCTGTATGTGTGCCCATTCGTTTCAGCATGCGAGACCCCCGACTCCACACTCCCTGGAAAAGGTCTTGACCATCAATTACACATATTACTATTATTCTGCGGAGGAGTGAGCGCGGGCCGCAGCCTCGGGGTCCGCCGGGTCAGGGCGGTTATCTGAGAGGAGTGAGCGTGCGGGTTTAATCACAGGTCGGAGGAGTGTGTGTGAGGGTGTAATCGCGGGTCAGAAACCTGCTGTCCAGCCGAGACCTGCCGAGTGAATTTCAGTGGGTGTTTGACCTCTGACCCCGGTTTCAGCAGTGGGGCTAAATAGACCAGGGGAATCATAATAAAGGTGCAACTGCAAGTGTTTCAGACCGAACAGCCCCCGTACGCTTCAACCCTCGTCCACTGATCACGTTTACGAGGTGTAATCAACACGATGTGGCCAAATGTTTGTGGACGCTCGCACTAAAGAGCTGTACATACCCTGAACCTCCAACTCTGTTCCTCAAATACACCAACCAGCACGTTTACACCCCCAACCACACCACCAACCAGCAACCAGAACATTTACACCCAACCACACCACCAACCAGCAACCAGAACATTTACACACAACCACACCACCAACCAGCAACCAGAACATTTACACCCAACCACACCACCAACCAGCAACCAGAACATTTACACCCAACCACACCACCAACCAGAAACCAGAACATTTACACCCAACCACACCACCAACCAGAAACCAGAACATCAACCAGCAACCAGAACATTTACACACAACCACACCACCAACCAGCAACCAGAACATTTACACACAACCACACCACCAACCAGCAACCAAAACATTTACACACAACCACACCACCAACCAGCAACCAGAACATTTACACACAACCACACCACCAACCAGAACATTTACACACAACCACAACACCAACCAGCAACCAGAACATTTACACACCACCACAACACCAACCAGAACATTTACACACAACCACAACACCAACCAGCAACCAGAACATTTACACACAACCACAACACCAACCAGCAACCAGAACATTTACACACAACCACAACCAGAACATTTACACACAACACCAACCAGAACATTTACACACAACCACACCACCAACCAGCAACCAGAACATTTACACACAACCACACCACCAACCAGCAACCAGAACATTTACACACAACCACAACACCAACCAGAACATTTACACACAACCACACCACCAACCAGCAACCAGAACATTTACACACAACCACACCACCAACCAGCAACCAGAACATTTACACACAACCACACCACCAACCAGAACATTTACACACAACCACACCACCAACCAGCAACCAGAACATTTACACACAACCACAACCAGAACATTTACACACAACCACACCACCAACCAGCAACCAGAACATTTACACACAACCACACCACCAACCAGCAACCAGAACATTTACACACAACCACACCACCAACCAGCAACCAGAACATTTACACACAACCACACCACCAACCAGCAACCAGAACATTTACACACAACCACAACACCAACCAGCAACCAGAACATTTACACACAGCCACAACACCAACCAGCAACCAGAACATTTACACACAGCCACAACAACCAACCAGCAACCAGAACATTTACACACAACCACAACCCCAACCAGCAACCAGAACATTTACACACAACCACAACACCAACCAGAACATTTACACACAACCACAACACCAACCAGAACATTTACACACAACCACAACCCCAACCAGCAACCAGAACATTTACACACAACCACACCACCAACCAGAACATTTACACACAACCACAACACCAACCAGAACATTTACACACAACCACACCACCAACCAGCAACCAGAACATTTACACACAACCACACCACCAACCAGCAACCAGAACATTTACACACAACCACACCACCAACCAGAACATTTACACACAACCACACCACCAACCAGCAACCAGAACATTTACACACAACCACACCTCCAACCAGCAACCAGAACATTTACACACAACCACAACACCAACCAGAACATTTACACACAACCACAACACCAACCAGCAACCAGAACATTTACACACAGCCACAACAACCAACCAGCAACCAGAACATTTACACACAACCACAACACCAACCAACAACCAGAACATTTACACACAACCACAACACCAACCAGAACATTTACACACAACCACACCACCAACCACCAACCAGAACATTTACACACAACCACAACACCAACCAGCAACCAGAACATGTACACACAACCACACCACCAACCAGAACATTTACACACAACCACACCACCAACCAGCAACCAGAACATTTACACACAACCACACCACCAACCAGCAACCAGAACATTTACACACAACCACAACACCAACCAGAACATTTACACACAACCACAACACCAACCAGCAACCAGAACATTTACACACAGCCACAACAACCAACCAGCAACCAGAACATTTACACACAACCACAACACCAACCAACAACCAGAACATTTACACACAACCACAACACCAACCAGAACATTTACACACAACCACACCACCAACCACCAACCAGAACATTTACATACAACCACAACACCAACCAGAACATTTACACACAACCACACCACCAACCAGCAACCAGAACATTTACACACAACCACAACACCAACCAGAACATTTACACACAACTACAACACCAACCAGCAACCAGAACATTTACACACAGCCACAACAACCAACCAGCAACCAGAACATTTACACACAACCACACCACCAACCAACAACCAGAACATTTACACACAACCACAACACCAACCAGAACATTTACACACAACCACACCACCAACCACCAACCAGAACATTTACATACAACCACAACACCAACCAGAATGGTGGTGGAGAACTCCAGCGTTCCAGGCTGTGACGGGATCGTCGCCACTTTTCATTCCTTCCCAACAAACAACCCAACTGTCAGAGCTACATGTTCATCTTTAAACCAGCCTGAAGATCCTCTTCTCCACATTCTTCATCTAATGTTCCACCTTAAACACTGCAGCTCGTACAGGCGCCAGAATGGAACCACAGCACTGTTTAAGGTGGAACGGAGAATTCCCAAAACCAGCTGCTGAACTTCCAACATCTTTAACAGAATCCTGAACAACTTTAACTCTGCAGTCTGTACATTTCACTCCGGACAGTTTCTCCAACACTCGAACAACATGGAGCAGCTTCAGCTCAGCGTTCAACACTGAAGAGACTGAAGAGACGAGCAGCTCCACCTTTATTAGCACCACAACCTCCAACAGTGACTGGAAGTAGCAGCCATGCTGTGTGAGTGGATCACTGTGTGCTGGTTGAAGCAGATCATCTTAAACTGAAAGTTTCCAGCAAGTAACCGCTTTTAAACAACTCAGTCCATGGAATGTCTGTCCTGCTGGAGCTGCCCCGGACAACAGCAAGTGCTACTACTGTGAAATGGAAGCGGGTAGAAGCAACAGCAGTTCAGCCAAGAGGCAGCGGGGTTCTATCATGAGCAGCTTCTTTAGTTGAGATTCAATGGCAGAGCAGCTACGCACAAGCCTTATGATCCCTATGTGCATTGCCAAGTGTCGGCTGGAACAACGTAAAGCTCCACCATCTCTGGAGCGATGAATCACACGGTTGTTTCAAATGTGTGGATCTTTTTTCGCTTGCCAACAGCCCGAAACAGAACAACATGTAACCGTCCATCACTTAAACAAGAGCGTCAGACCTCCTACAGGACCACCATGCAAGAACATGTGAGACAATACTGCTGTAGACTGAATGGGTGATGTAAGTGTGTGATGGGAACAGTGAGGTGCCTACAGAACCCCACCGCCGGTATTCCAGCGTCGCTGTGTGTCTGCCGGCCCACCTGCCTCCCCACACAGGAGCAGCATTGTTTCCCCCTGTTCCCCAAACGCTCAAAGACAATGGGACGTGATGCGGGATGCTTTGCGGACTCATTAAAGGTGTAATGGGGCAGAAAGTGCTCGGCCTGAGGCTCATTTAGCTAATGCACCTCAAATCTGTATCAGGATCCGTCACCTTCCTCCTCCTGCTGCTGCTGCTGCTGCTGCTGGTGATGATTCAGTCACGTCAGCCTGGAGCTCAGCTCAGCTCAGGCCAGCTCAGGTCAGGAACTACACTCATCTACAGCAGAGGTGTGAAGCTGTGGTGCTGAAGGCTAAAGCAGTGCTGCGTG
The DNA here is from genome assembly GCA_021613375.1 of Megaleporinus macrocephalus. Classification (NCBI taxonomy): domain Eukaryota; kingdom Metazoa; phylum Chordata; class Actinopteri; order Characiformes; family Anostomidae; genus Megaleporinus; species Megaleporinus macrocephalus. Next base: position 39,893,710 of record CM038718.1, read on the forward strand.
TAGTGCTTCCTCTGCTCCTGCCTGATCACCTGATTCAGTTCATCATCTACAGCTCGAGTGGAGCTTCACCAGTTTACCTGAACAGCAGCTGTAATGCAAGTTGTTACGCATGAAACTCCAAATACAAGTGTTAACAGTCCAATACTAATGACTTCCAGTATGAATCTGCAGTATGTGTAGTGTTCACAGTCTGACAGTAATAACTGTGGAGTGATTGTAATCCAGTATGAATCTGCAGTATGTGTAGTGTTCACAGTCTGACAGTAATAACTGTGGAGCGATTGTAATCCAGTATGAATCTGCAGTGTGTGTAGTGTTTACAGTCTGACAGGAATAACTGGGGAGTGATTGTAATCCAGTATGAATCTGCAGTGTGTGTAGTGTTTACAGTCTGACAGTAATAACTGGGGAGTGATTGTAATCCAGTATGAATCTGCAGTGTGTGTAGTGTTTACAGTCTGACAGTAATGACTGGGGAGTGATTGTAATCCAGTATGAATCTGCAGTATGTGTAGTGTTTACAGTCTGACAGTAATAACTGTGGAGTGATTATAATCCAGTATGAATCTGCAGTGTGTGTAGTGTTTACAGTCTGACAGTAATAACTGTGGAGTGATTATAATCCAGTATGAATCTGCAGTATGTGTAGTGTTTACAGTCTGACAGTAATAACTGTGGAGTGATTATAATCCAGTATGAATCTGCAGTATGTGTAGTGTTTACAGTCTGACAGTAATAACTGTGGAGTGATTGTAATCCAGTATGAATCTGCAGTGTGTGTAGTGTTTACAGTCTGACAGTAATAACTGTGGAGCGATTGTAATCCAGTATGTATCTTTGCAGTGTTTATTTGATCAGAGTCTGGGACGCTGCTAAGTAATAAAGCTGAAGCTCGACTCTGAACCTGTGTGGGTTTCTATTGCGTTTAAATCAAATGTATCAAAATCCAGCCGTTGCAGGTCTTCTAATAAACTCTCAGCCAGTCTCCCGAGAGGCTTCTCCTCAACCTGCACCTCCCCAGACCCACTGAATCAATAGCATTAGTCATTCGAATGTCAGACCCGTGCACCGCCGCCCCTCATTGTCCAAACACATTCAGGCTGCAGCAGATGGCCGCCGTCCTTCCATCACGTTTACTGCCCGCGTCCACCATTAGCGCGAGCGCTCCTGGAAAACTCGCGCACTTGAGCTCGGTCAATCACAAACGCCAGAGACCCGATTTCCAGCGCGGCCATTAGCCCGGCCTGCCCTGAGAACACCGCGTGCAGCACTTAGGGGCTGTAGACGCACATTTGTTAGCGCTGGTCAAAAAAAACAACGCTCGTGCACTCGGGTAAATGGATTCAGCGAAGAGGTGGGCCGAGGTGGGCTGTTCAAAATAACAAGGACTCACACTGTCATTGATACGAAGCACCATTTGTAGTCGGGAACCACAACCTGCAGATGTGTTGCTCTTTCAGCACCCAGAACCGATTTCACTGATTTAACTGTTCACATTAATAGAGCACGTTCCTAAAGAGATATAAGCAGAAATCCATCCATCATCTTCCTCTTTATCCCGCTAGTCGAGGGTCCAACACACTCTCACGCCTACAGTCAGTTTAGAGTGAGGATCCTAACATACATGTGTTTAGACTGTGGGAGGAAACCGGAAAACCTGGAGGAACCCACTCAAACACAGAGAGACCATACACACTCCACACAGAACCACCCGGACCGGGAATCCAACCCAGATCATCTTACTGTGAGGAGACAGTGCTGACCACTACACCACCATACTGACCACTACACCACCGTACTGACCACTACACCACCATACTGACCACTACACCACCATACTGACCACTACACCACCATACTGACCACCACACCACCGTACTGACCACTACACCACCATACTGACCACCACACCACCGTACTAACCACCACACCACCGTACTAACCACTACACCACCATACTAACCACTACACCACCTTACTAACCACTACACCACCATACTAACCACTACACCACCGTACTGACCCCTACACCACCGTACTAACCACTACACCACCGTACTGACCACTACACCACCGTACTGACCCCTACACCACCGTACTGACCACTACACCACCGTACTGACCACTCCACCACCGTACTGACCACTACACCACCGTACTGACCACTACACCACCGTACTGACCACTACACCACCATACTAACCACTACACCACCATACTAACCACTACACCACCATACTAACCACTACACCACCGTACTGACCACTACACCACCGTACTGACCACTCCACCACCGTACTGACCACTACACCACCGTACTGACCACTACACCACCATACTAACCACTACACCACCATACTAACCACTACACCACCGTACTGACCACTACACCACCATACTGACCACTACACCACCGTACTGACCACTACACCACCGTACTAACCACTACACCACCGTACTAACCACTACACCATCGTACTAACCACTACACCACCATACTAACCACTACACCACCATACTAACCACTACACCACCATACTAACCACTACACCACCATACTAACCACTACACCACCGTACTAACCACTACACCACCTTACTAACCACTACACCACCGTACTAACCACTACACCACCGTACTAACCACTTCACCACCGTACTAACCACTACACCACCATACTAACCACTACACCACCGTACTAACCACTACACCACCTTACTAACCACTTCACCACCGTACTAACCACTACACCACCATACTAACCACTACACCACCGTACTAACCACTACACCACCGTACTAACCACTACACCACCATACTAACCACTACATGGTTAGCCACGGCAGCACCGTTTAAGGTGGAACAGGAGGACTCTAAGAAGAATGTAACTCTAGGACCATTTAAGGTGGAAATGGAAAACTAACAAGAAGCAAGAGGGCATTGAAATCTAACTACTGCACCATTTAAGGTGGAACTGGACAGCTCCTACAAAAATGTATTTACTGCACTATTTAAGGTGGAACAGAAAAAGTTACACAGAAGCTGGGCTATTGGAATAAAACTTTTGCACTATTTAAGGTGGAACGGGAAGATTCTAACAAAAGTCTAACTACTGAGCCATTTAAGGTAAACTGGAAAACATCCAGTGGAGAACATTAACTTATCTGTGATGTTTCATAGAACCAGTAGGTCTGTACGATCTGGTCCTGCTTGCTAAAGTTTGTGACGGTAACTGGTCATAAATGCAGCAGCAACAGTAGCAAAGGTTTGCTAACCACAACTAAGCTAATCTTAGCTTTATTACTTGCTGTGTTGTTGTTCCTGCTAATGTTGCATCACGATATTTATCTATAGCACGAATAACGAGCCGTGTGAAGGGTCTCATGGCCTCAAAGAAGTTTACTAGCCCAGTGATGTTCACCTTGGCCATACATGTCCATGTATTTGGCGTGAGAGTGAATCGGGCCTAGTGGACATTGGACAAAATAGCGAAAGTAGGGCACTATATCCTGAAATCGTGCACTATATAGTAGGGGATGCGTCAACTAGTCAACTCTACTGCTCGACAACAATATGGATGTCTCGGAGAAGACAACGACTGATTTCCAGTATCTCCGGCCTCCTGAAGGCTAGCGATGCGGATCCAAGGCTCGTTGGAAAGGGCACACCATGTTCTATTGACCCGTAGATGTGGGTTTGGCTTTGTTCCAATATCTGATCCACAGAGCTTTAAAGAAAGTTCAGACATTGAAAGTCAATATCTCTGATTTTCTTAAGACTACAATGAAAAGTCAGGTGTGGCTGGAAAACAAAGCATAAGTCTAAAGATCCTGCAAAGCTTCCACTATACAGTGGCTGTGTCTCAAATCCTACTGAGCTCCTACATAGGCAGTATTTTACGTCATAGTATGCGCTCCCGACATGTAGACTGTCCCAATACTTACATACCTTAAACATGCTGTCTACTGAGGAACCTTATTTAGACCTGATTTTAAGAAGTATTGAACGCTTCCTCAGCCGCTAAGACAATCCCATGATGCACCGCAGGCTAATCTACGAGCAGTGAAGTGGTTTTAAAATGTGAGTTATTTTGATTCTCTGGAGTTTTAATGTGTTTCTGGTCATATAATCACACAAAACAGTATTTAATTATCAACTCTGTAACGAGTCCTTCACCATTTACACTTTTATACTCCAGACATTAGACATTATGCTAGCAGATTTTTAAGCCTATTGTTTTAGCTGCTGACTAGTAGCTTAGCAACCAGCTAAACCACCGGTGGCGTGCTGCAGTGGGCGGGAACAAGCCGTGACGCAGTCTCTCTCTAACTAGAGCGTCTCAGTAATCTGTTTTATGAGGAGAGATGAGGAGAGAACGCTGCTACCTAGACAGCCTACTTAGACACTCACTAGGGTTTGAGACAGACCCATTGAGTAGAGCACACTGGCCTGTTCACTATAGGGCACAATATCTCTCATACCCTCTTCTACGCATAGGGCAGCACTCGGGACCCAATGTTGGGCACTATATAGTAAACAGAGCATAGCTTTGGATATACAGAACCAGTCAAAAGGTTTGAAGACACTCAAGATCTATATATGTTTATGATTAGAAACAAGTTTAGATGTGAACGTGTTGAGAGACGAGTGTAAGAAGTGAAGTTGGAGCCCATGTACACAAATATTACTAAAACAAACATTTGAGTGTATTTAAATGTAAAAATGAGAATGTATATTTTTATAAGAGCTATAAAACCACCAAACCTGTTTATCAGAACAAGATCTCAGCATCTACACTATCTTCTTCAGTCCTGTTAGAGAAGCAGCTCATGTGGCTCCTCTTGATGAAGCTGCTGGTCAGAATGTTCAAAGTATGTAAACCTGCATCAGAGCAAATGAGCTCATTTCTAAAAGACCCTCTAAACATTCTTTAAACACAACCAGATGTTTTATTCTGCTCCAGGCATAATTCCATACTGACTATTGTATAGTTCTGATCTCCTCACACTTATTCACTAATATTATTACTATTAATATAATACATATAAGAAGAACCTGGATACGTGTCTCCAAACCTTTGACTGAGTGTAACTCAGTCAGTGTAAGGCTATGTAGGGACGAGGTGGTTAAGATGTGGATGCTTATAGTAGTCATAGAGGGAGGAGATGGAGGGCAAAGTGGAACTGAGCTGGAGGTGATGTGTCTGGCGAACTCCGCAGGCGTCGAGAAAGGAAGCGAGGAGGAAAGAAGCAGCCGGCACTAAAAGCCTGAGCCCGGGCCTGAGCCTTAATAGAGTCCAGGCCTCACTGCAGGGCTTCGGGGACGTAATTAATTAACAAGTATAACAAAAAGGTTCAGGCGTGGACCTCCAGGGGCACCCCAGGCCTCCTCTCATCTCCAGCCTGGAGAAGGAGGCCATCGTGGGGCATATGTGGGGCGCACATCCCCCCGAACAGCAAGACGGATGAATCAAACGTCTAAATGAGCTCGGCCGAGAGAAGGCCCATCATTAAAGCTTTCCTTAATGATGATTCGGGAGCATCGTAGAGCCGCTCCCAGCGCGCCGGTGCTGCTCGCGCAAACCTCCAGCCCGGCTGGGAAAAAGCAGGATACGCCGACGCCGAGTCCCCACGCCGAACGAGGAGAAAGGGATGTAGGGATAATTGCGCCGGCGCGGAGTTGCATACCATACTTGATGTATATTTGCATAAAACAAAACAAGAAGAGTGAAGAATTAATTATAGACACTGTGAGTGACATACGTAAGAGAAATAATTATCCTCAGTATCGACTCATCCTCGGTAGTCAAACACTGAACAGCAGTCGTTCGGCTTAATTAATGTACCCAGGGACCTAAACACTTAGCTCTTATAACTATATTTATTCAGTGCGTTTACAGGTGGGAATACGACTCAGCCTCTCTGATGCTTAACTGAGGGGCAGCAGTGCTAATAATAATAATAGAGCTTTCATCAACGCCTCAAAGCGAATTACAGTTAATACTATACAAAGACAACACAACCTACAGTAGGATATAACCAGTTTCTCAGTTCCCGACTTAGGCTTTAGTGTAAATGTGTGTGTGTGTGTGTATATATATATATATGTAGGGGTTAGGGTTTAGTGTAAATGTAGGGGTTAGGGTTTAGTGTATATGTAGGAGTTAGTGTTTAGTGTAAATGTAGGAGTTAGGGTTTTTTTTAGTGTAAATGTAGGTGTTAGGGTTTAGTGTAAATGTAGGAGTTGGTGTTTAGCGTAAATGTAGGAGTTTGTGTTTAGCGTAAATGTAGGAGTTAGTGTTTAGCGTAAATGTAGAAATTAGTGTTTAGTGTAAATGTAGGAGTTAGTGTTTAGTGTAAATGTAGGAGTTAGGGTTTAGTGTAAATGTAGGAGTTAGGTTTTAGTGTAAATGTACAGTTTAGGGTTTAGTCTGGATGTAGGGGTTAGGGTTTAGTGTGGATGTAGGGGTTAGTGTTTAGTGTAAATGTAGGAGTTAGTGTTTAGTGTAAATGTAGGAGTTAGTGTTTAGTGTAAATGTAGGTGTTAGGGTTTAGTGTATATGTAGGAGTTAGGGTTTAGTGTATATGTAGGAGTTAGGGTTTAGTGTATATGTAGGTGTTAGGGTTTAGTGTATATGTAGGAGTTACGACGACGACGACGTACGATTAGCCACATGTGTTTACACACAGCGGAATTTGACCTCCGCATTTAACCCATCCGTGCAGTGAAACACCCACATATACACACACTAGTGAACATACACACTAGGGGGCGGTGAGCACACGTGCCCGGAGCGGTGGGCAGCCCTTATCCACGGCGCCCGGGGAGCAGTTGGGGTTAGGTGCCTTGCCCAAGGGCACTACAGTCATGACTTGCCGGTCCCAGGGATCGAACCGGCGACCTTCCGGTCACAAGACCGGATCCCTAACCTTCAGCCCACGAGTTAGTGTTTAGTGTAAATGTAGGAGTTAGTGTTTAGTGTAAATGTAGGAGTTAGTGTTTAGCGTATATGTAGGGGTTTGTGTTTAGCGTAAATGTAGGAGTTATTGTTTAGTGTAAATGTAGGAGTTAGTGTTTAGTGTAAATGTAGGAGTTAGAGTTTAGTGTAAATGTAGGAGTTATTGTTTAGTGTAAATGTAGGAGTTAGGGTTTAGTGTAAATGTAGGAGTTAGGGTTTAGTGTAAATGCAGGGGTTATGGTTTAGTGTAAATGTAGGAGTTAGGGTTTAGTGTGGATGTAGAAATTAGGGTTTAGTGTAGAAATAAGGGTTTATTGTAGATGTAGAAATTAGGGTTTAGTGTAGATGTAGAAGTTAGGGTTTAGTGTGGATGTAGAAATTAGGGTTCAGTGTGGATGTAGAAATTAGTGTTTAGTGTAAATGTAGGAGTTGGTGTTTAGCGTAAATGTAGAAGTTAGTGTTTAGTGTAAATGTACAGTTTAGGGTTTAGTCTGGATGTAGGGGTCAGGGTTTAGTGTGGATGTAGGGGTTAGGGTTTAGTGTAGATGTAGAAATAAGGGTTTAGTGTAGATGTAGAAATAAGGGTTTAGTGTGGATGTAGAAATTATGGTTTAGTGTGAATGAAGAAATTAGGGTTCAGTGTGGATGTAGAAATTAGTGTTTAGTGTAAATGTAGGAGTTAGTGTTTAGTGTAAATGTAGGAGTTAGTGTTTAGTGTAAATGTACAGTTTAGGGTTTAGTCTGGATGTAGGGGTTAGGGTTTAGTGTGGATGTAGGGGTTAGGGTTTATTGTAGATGTAGAAATTAGGGTTTAGTGTAGATGTAGAAATAAGGGTTTATTGTAGATGTAGAAATTAGGGTTTAGTGTGGATGTTGAAATTATGGTTTAGTGTGTATGTAGAAATTAGGGTTTATTGTGGATGTAAAAATTAGGGTTTAGTGTGGATGTAGAAATTAGGGTTTAGTGTGGATGTAGAAATTGGGGTTTAGTGTGGATGTAGACATTAGGGTTTAGTGTTGATGTAGACGTTAGGGTTTAGTGTTGATGTAGACGTTAGGGTTTAGTGTTGATGTAGACGTTAGGGTTTAGTGTTGATGTAGACGTTAGGGTTTAGTGTTGATGTAGACGTTAGGGTTTAGTGTAAATGTACAGTTTAGGGTTTAGTGTGGATGTAGGGGTTAGGGTTTAGTGTAAATGTACAGTTTAGGGTTTAGTGTTGATGTAGACGTTAGGGTTTTGTGTTGATGTAGACGTTAGGGTTTAGTGTGGATGTAGACGTTAGGGTTTAGTGTGGATGTAGACGTTAGGGTTTAGTGTAAATGTACAGTTTAGGGTTTAGTGTGGATGTAGAAATTAGTGTTTAGTGTAAATGTAGGAGTTAGTGTTTAGTGTAAATGTAGGAGTTAGTGTTTAGTGTAAATGTACAGTTTAGGGTTTAGTCTGGATGTAGGGGTTAGGGTTTAGTGTGGATGTAGGGGTTAGGGTTTATTGTAGATGTAGAAATTAGGGTTTAGTGTAGATGTAGAAATAAGGGTTTATTGTAGATGTAGAAATTAGGGTTTAGTGTGGATGTTGAAATTATGGTTTAGTGTGTATGTAGAAATTAGGGTTTATTGTGGATGTAGAAATTAGGGTTTATTGTGGATGTAAAAATTAGGGTTTAGTGTGGATGTAGAAATTAGGGTTTAGTGTGGATGTAGAAATTGGGGTTTAGTGTGGATGTAGACATTAGGGTTTAGTGTTGATGTAGACGTTAGGGTTTAGTGTTGATGTAGACGTTAGGGTTTAGTGTTGATGTAGACGTTAGGGTTTAGTGTGGATGTAGGGGTTAGGGTTTAGTGTAAATGTACAGTTTAGGGTTTAGTGTGGATGTAGGGGTTAGGGTTTAGTGTAAATGTACAGTTTAGGGTTTAGTGTTGATGTAGACGTTAGGGTTTTGTGTTGATGTAGACGTTAGGGTTTAGTGTGGATGTAGACGTTAGGGTTTAGTGTGGATGTAGACGTTAGGGTTTAGTGTAAATGTACAGTTTAGGGTTTAGTGTGGATGTAGGGGTTAGGGCCAATAGTAAGTCCCCTGTGTATGATAAATACCAGTGGTGGAATGCTCCATAAACTTGGACACACATTTCATGCAATAATTTCCCGCCACTCAACACACCAGTTTCCAGGTCACTGGTCTCCGTATCTGGGAATCCCACACTGCTCCATGTCTGTGCATTCTGCATGCGTGTAGTATTAAGGCCTCGTTGGAAGGCTGACCTGTCCTGTAGAGCTTTTGCCTTTTAATAAGAGGGACCTTTGCACTCCAGCCCGTGCGGATTTGCGCCTGGCCTTTCTTAGAATGCGAGCGCGGTGCAGGCAGAGGCGCTGGAGCTGCTGCTCAGGGCACTGTAGCAGTTTTATTAGCTTTCTCAGCCACTCAATTTCCATGTAATTTAGGAGCTGGCTGAGCAGAGTGGGCTTGGCGGGGAAAGGTGTAAATCTGGCCTTATCTAGCACCTGCATGCACAGTTCATCCGGCCTCACCGTCCCCACCATGCCAACAACAGATCAATAATTCATGACAAAACAGCACCCGCCCATCACGCACACACATATTCCTGCACACAGAATTACCCCCCCCCCCACCACGTATTTGAAAACATAACTCGGACAGCGTGAGGGAATATTAATGCTGTGACATCTGAGACACTCCCTGAGGAGCGCTACAGCTCGCTTCGACCAACTTTTTTACAACCAAGATGAACAAAAGACTCGTCTTCAGCGCCGCCCAGGCCACCGCTACGCCAGTTCCTGTATAAACAAGATTACATTTCTCCAAATGGCTCCTGACAAATGGGTGAAATCTTCACCTGGTGCTCATCTGCATAAAGAAGGGATCGACTAGTCGCAGCAGCTGCAAGGCACGTAGATGAAGCAGTCTGAAAAGAGTCTGAATCTATATATCATCCAAAGAAAGTCTGTCTTCACACTTTATGAACTTGAGTGACGTCCCATTCTTAATCCATAGGGTTTAATATGATGTCAGCCCAACCTTTGCAGCTATAACAGCTTCAGCTCTTCTGTAAAGGGTCTCCACACGGTTTAGGAGTGTGAGAAGGTCTGGCTCGCAGTCTCCGCTCTAATTCATCCCAAAGGTGTTCTATCAGGTTGAGGTCAGGACTCTATGCAGGCCAGTCAAGTTCTTCCACACCAAACTCGCTCCTCTATGTCTTTATGGAGCTGCTCTGTGGACTGGTGGGCAGCCATGTTGGAACGTCCCCAAACTGTCCCCACAAAGTTGGGAGCATGAATTTGTCCAGAACCTCTTGGTCTGCTGAAGCATTAAGAGTTCCTTTCACTGGAACTAAGGGCCCGAGCACACCTCATGAAAAATAACCCCACACCATAATCCCCTCTCCACCAAACTTTACACTCAATGCAATGCAGACGGAGAAGTGTGATTGGTCACTCCAGAGAACACGTCTCTGCTGCTCTAGAGTCCAGTGGCGGCGGGCTTTACTCCACTGCATTGCACTTGGTGATGTAAGGCTTGGATGCAGCTGCTCGGCCATGGAGACCCATTCCATGAAGCTCTCTATGCTCTGTTCTGGAGCTGATCTGAAGACCACATGAAGTTTGGAGGTCTGTAGTGATGGACTCTGTAGAAAGTTGGTGACCTCTGTGCACTATGCTCCTCAGCATAGTGGAGTGCTGGAGTAAAGCTCCGCCGCTGGACTCTGGTTACTCAACAGAACACGTATCCACTGCTCCAATCATGCTTCTCCATCTAGCAGTCTGATGGATGAGTCTAGGTTTGGAGAACACCAGAAGAACATTACCTGCCTGACTGCACTGTGACTGGAGAATTTGGTGGAGGAGGGACGATGATGCTATGGGGGTGTTTTTCCAAGGGTGGGCTTTGGACCCTCCGAACTCTTAACGCTTTAGACAGTTTGGACAGTTATATGCTTCCAACTTTGTGGAACAGTTTGGAGAAGAGCTCTTCTCTGGTCCAGCATGACTGACTGTATCCCAGAGCACATCGCAGCTCCATACAGACTGGTTGGGTGAGTTTTGGTGTGGAAGAACTTGACTGACCTTCACAGAGTCCTGACCTCAACCTCATCCAACACCTTTGGGATGTACTAGAGCCGAAATTGTGAGCCTCTCGTCCAACATCAGTGTCACAGTTGCTTCTAGGGGGCAAAAATTTCCACAGACGCTCCGAAATCTTTCCAAAAGAGCGGAAACCATGGATTAATGCCTACTGATTTAGAATGGGCTGCATGAGTAGTGGTGCAGTGGTCACTACGGTGGTGCAGTGGTCAGTACGGTGGTGCAGTGGGTAGTACATCGGCGGTGTAGTGGTTAGTATGGTGGTGTAGTGGTCAGTACGGTGGTGTAGTGGTCAGTATGGTGGTGTAGTGGTTAGTATGGTGGTGTAGAGGTCAGTACGGTGGTGTAGTGGTTAGTATGGTGGTGTAGTGGTTAGTACGGTGGTGTAGTGGTCAGTATGGTGGTGTAGTGGTCAGTACGGTGGTGTAGTGGTCAGTACGGTGGTGTAGTGGTCAGTACGGTGGTGTAGTGGTTAGTATGGTGGTGTAGTGGTCAGTATGGTGGTGTAGTGGTTAGTATGGTGGTGTAGTGGTTAGTACGGTGGTGTAGTGGTTAATATGGTGGTGTAGTGGTTAGTATGGTGGTGTAGTGGTTAGTATGGTGGTGTAGTGGTCAGTATGGTGGTGTAGTGGTCAGCTCTGTTTTCTCACAGTAAGATGATCTTGGTTGGATTCCCGGTCCGGGTGGTTCTGTGTGGAGTGTGTATGTTCTCCCCGTGCTTGAGTGGGTTCCTTCGGGTACTCCGGTTTCCTCCCACAGTCCAAACACATGTATGTAAGGATCCTCACTCTAAACTAAACATAGGTGTGAGCGAGTGTGTGTTGGTCATGTGATGGACTGGTGACCTGTCCATGGTGTACCCCGCCTTCACCCGATGACACTGGGATTGGCTCCAGCGCCCCCGGCGACCCCGACTAGCAGGATATAGTGGAAGACGATGGATTGATTTAGAATGGAACGTCAGAAAAGTTGAGAACTCCAACATCAACTACATCCGATCAACGCATCACTAAAATTTTCCTTTAATTCCCCGAAAGGTTGGACACGTAATCTCCAATTAGGCCAAGCGAGAGCCACTCCGGGTGCCAGACAGGCGGGAATGAAAGCGCGCCGTTCACTGCGGAGCTTTAAAAGTGGCTGCAGGGAGCAAAGAAGCGCCTCTACGTTCCTCTCCGTCATTAAACCCACCGGTTCCTCACAAATTCTCATAATACAAAGTCTGGTCTGTCAGAATAGTGCCGGAGACCGACTGGAATGAAGTAGCTCTGGGCTGCTTTTGATGATTTTTTCCTGCCGGAGAGAGCTCGGGACTCTTTCTTTTTTTTTTTTTTTGCCGGGGTATCATTATCTAATCATGCTCCGGGGCTCCGCTCAAGCCGTCTCCTTAATGACACACACTTTCAGCCTGCTTTAGTTCTGCCACCATCAATAATACAAACTTCTACAGAGACCCAGAAGTTTCCGCCTGCCATTTTTCTGGGGCCCTGAACAAGTTGCCAATGCTCATGATCAGGCATTACTCGCCTGACTTTACGGCTCAGTGTGCTGGGAGACGATCATCATCTCTTAAAGGAGAGCTGGGAAAAAAGAGATTGTCTATTAAAGAAAAGGGAAATTAGAGAACAGCGGATGAGTCTTTGAAAGAATGTGGTTAGTCATTAATGGCTCTCTGGAGCCGAACGCAGCCACACACATGCTGTGAGACGCTGTAGATCAGGTACTTCTATCCTGGCGTGATGCTGATTTATAGCTATTAGGAGCCCAAAACGATGATGTCATGTCGTTGCCGATCAACGATTGGCAACGTTAAATAGAATAAAATGAAAGAAATAGAGGTTGGGAGTGTCTGGCTTTCAGTCTGCCTCCATCACAATGAAAAATTTTATTATACACAGATATATCAGATCCACTGACCACACAGGAGCTCCACTTACAGACTGTAGTTCATCTGATTCTCTGTATACTTTATTACTCTGTTCTTTAATGATCAGGACCCCCACAGGACCACCACAGGTAGAGCAGGTACTATAAGGGAGGTGTGTCATTCTCAGCACTGTGTTAGTATGTGTAGTGCTGGTGTGAGTGGATCAGACACAGTAGTGCTACTGCAGGAGTGTTTAAACTCTGTGTCCACTCACTGTCCACTCTATTAGA
>CM038718.1:39911920-39926920 GCA_021613375.1 Megaleporinus macrocephalus
ATAGTTATTAGTGTCTAGCACTAGTTAACACTAATGGCTAAGGTAGTACATCAACAGATGTAATGTTCTAGATAGCGCCTGGTGTCTAGCATAAGCTAATGCTAACAACTGAGGTAATATCAGAGATGCAGTGTTCTAGAAAGTTCTCAGCACTTAGCACTAGCTAAAACTAACACCCGATGTAATATATTAATGGAGGTGTAATGTTTTAGATAGTCCTTGATGTCTAGCAGTAGCTAACGCTCATAGCTAAAGTAATATGTTAAAGATGCAAAGTTCTTTGTGTTTGGCAGTAGCTAACACTAACAGCAACAGAGAGTAACAGTGTGTTCTGCATAGTTCTTGCCATTTAGCACTAGCTAATGCTAATAGCTGAGGTAATATATTAACAGAGGTGTAATCTTCCAGAAAGTTCTTGGTGTCAAGCATAAGCTAATGCTAACAGATAAGGTAATATATTAGAGATACAATGTTCTAGAAAGTTCTCAGCACTTAACACTAGCTAACGCTAACACCTGAGGTAATATATTAAAGGAGGTGTAATGTTCTAGATAGTCCTTGGTGTCTAGCAGTAACTAACGCTCATAGCTAAAGTAATATGTTAACAAAGATGCAAAGTTCTTGGTGTTTGGCACTAGCTAACATTAACAGCTGAGGTAATATATTAACAGATGTAATGTTCTAGAAAGTTCTGGCCATTTAGCACTAGCTAATGCTTACAGCTGAAGTAATATATTGACAGAGATGCAAAGGTCTCAGCATTTCACACTAGCTAATGCTAATAACTGAGGTAATACTAACAGAGATGTAATGTTCTAGACAGTTCATGGTGTTTAGCACTAGCTAATGCTTACAGCTGAGGTAATATATTAACAGAGGTGTAATTTTCCTAATAGTCCTTGGTGTCTAGCAGTATCTAATGCTAACAACTGAGGTAATATTAACAGAAATGTAATGTTCTTGGTGTTTAGCTCTAGCTAACACTAACAGCTGAGATAATATTAACAGAGATGGAATGTTTAGATAGATATTGGTGTTTAGTTCTAGCAAACACTAACAACTTAAGTAATATGTGAAGATGCAGTGTTCTAGCTAATATTTAACATTGCATGCCAACTGAATAATTCCATTGTAATTTCTCATCAGTTACTTTGTGCTGTGTATTAAAAACGAGGGTCACTCTCAGCTCACTTCTGAGTAAACTACACCTGATTGGTCCATTTTCATAGATCAGCATGTTGAAGCCACACCAAAGGCATCACTGCTGATGAGAAGGAGAGTGAATAAAGACTACGGAGGCCGACCGTCCCTCACGGCGCGGCTGATTTGGCAGAGGAAGTGTTTTTAAAAGACAGTCTGTCTCTCGTGGCCCGCTGATGTGCTTCACAGGACAGAACAGAGGAGCCAGCTCAGCGTGATGGACTCAGAATAGAAACCCAGAGATGCACTTCATGCCGGGCGTGGGTTAAACCGAGGTTCTGTTACATCAGTGCTTCAAGAATGGAAAGAGCCCCCCTGCATGGGGCCCACATCCCCTCGGTCACAACATTAAAAACATTTTCACAAACCTTCTCTTGATTATGTTATAGCTCCAGAACTGCAGCTCTTACTCAGCAGAAAGCTGTGAATATGAATATAAGCTAGAGGTGCACTAGCTTATCTGGGCTCGGAGTAACTGAGGGTCTCTGATTGGCCTAATAATGAGATTTCTTTATATCCTGATGACCCACCAATAATTGTCTTTACACACATCATTCAGTTAGCACTAAAGCTAATTGGCAGGTGCATTAGATGCCAGTTAGAACCAAAGCAACGTACAAGTGGAGACTTTTATCTTGAAAATAAAAATAAAATATAAAAAAATCAGAGCATACCTGTAATAGTGCAAGCAGCCAAAGCAAACAGATACAGTTCTGTTTATTAAAGTCCAGATTGACACCACAAGGAGCCAGAGGGTCCGGGTCCGGGACCAACACCAACACCAACACCAAACACCAAACACCAAACACCAACGAAGCCCTGCACATGGGTACATACAGAGCAAGGCCCACACTGGGAACAAACCACGTGGTATTTGAGCTCAAGGGCTTATAAGGAGCACCTGGCAAAGAGAGGAACAACCAATTTGACACAGGTGAGGGGTGTGGCCAAAGGGGCGGGGCCAGAAGGAAGCCAGGGAGGAGCTACAAACCAAAACAAACAGAGGCACATGGCAGAGACAGGAGAGGAAACCAGACAAGGACAAGAGCAGAGCTAGATGTGATCGGTGATCTGCTATGTTCAAAAATAATGGGTTATCATGCTCCAGATACTCAGTAGTGATCTAGAGAGTACGGTTCTACGCCCCCTAGTGGTTAGGTACCAGACTACACCACCCCTTAAATAGTCATTACTTAGAGTAAGGGGAGGAATAGACAGAAACGTCACTGTAGCACAAAAAAAAAATCTTTATTAAAATATATATAAAATCTGATCCACTGTCAGTTCAATTTCTTAAGTGCGATGTTTAAAAGAAACAAAGTATAAAAAAAACTACTTATAGTCAACGACTACCTAATAATAGCCCAGGGTATATGAAGTCAACCAAATATGACCATAATACCACACGTGAATAGTTTCTAATCTGTCGTCTAATCACTACACCACAATCTTAAAATGCAAATACTTCCAAAATCACACTTCAAGTGAACACAGCACACTCGAATATGGTTGATCCAATCTCAGTCCCAGTTGTAGCTACAGCTAGATAGTAAAAGACAATAAAAATAACTAATTTAGCTCAAGTATTGTTTCCGGCTAATGGCTCAAATTTTAGCCACACAATATTAAAATAATTAAAGTTACCGCTAGTCTTACACTAAAAACGTTATTTAAGTTTAAAGCAGCAGATCACTTAAAACCACTGAGCAGGTCAACACACTGAGCACCCTTCCATGTGCACACACACACAAACAAAAACAATAGCCACAACTCAACTGCGCTGGCTACATATGTGTATCTTCTCCGAGTTACAGCTCGAGACCATCTGAGCACGGATTCGGACAGAAAAGCAGGTCAGCGTCACAAACAGTGTCTAAAATAAAGTCTGAATGGAGCTTTTAATCAACAGCGTGTACAGTGGTGGTCTTGTGTTAGAGGATGTAGGTAAGTTGGTGGACACAGTGAGTCCCAGGTTGTGTGGATACTAAACACTCAGGTACTGAAAGAGCTGGACTGCTTTACCGGGCCAGCAGTGACCACTGGGTCCAGTCTAGTACCTACTGACTTAGTAGGCGATTTCAGAGTTCTTCACTAGGGCCACTCATGCCTTGACTCTCCTGACTTAACTGGGAAACCCCCTTAAAAGCCACAGTGGAGTCAAACTGGGTCCATACCTGAAGGGCATCTCCATCCCCTGTCCCCTCCAGAACGAGGCCCTCTAGGACCTTAGCAATGCTCACTTGGCATACTTGAATCCCTTCCATACCTTTGATGACCTAGAGAACCTCATGATACCACGGCGACCACAGACAAGAGAGAAGCTAGTGTGTGTTGTGCTGCTGCTGGAGTGTTTAAACACTGTGTCCACTCACTGTCCACTCTTTTAGACACTCCTACTACTTGCTGGTCCACCTTGTAGATGTAAAGTCAGAGACAGTAGCTCATCTGCTGCTGCACAGTGTGTGTTCCTCTAGTTCTTCATCAGTGGACACAGGACGCCGCCCACAGGACACTGCTGTCTGGATAGTTTTGGTTGGTGGAGCAGTGACACTGCTGTGTCTGATCCACTCACACCAGCACTAACCCTAACCCTAACCCTAACCCTAACCCTAACACCCACTAACACACCACCACCATGTCAGTGTCACTGCAGTGCTGAGAATGACCCACCTCCCTAATAGTATCTGCTCTGTGGTGGTCCTGTGGGGGTCGTGATCATTAAAGAACAGAGTAATAAAGTATAGAGAGAATCAGATGAACTACAGTCTGTGAGTGGAGCTCCTGTATGGAATACATGATAGCTGTTGCTTTTTCTGTACGGTTCACCTTTCGCCTTCCAGAACCTTCCAGAACTTTCTCCAAACTCATAAACATTTACTGGACAGCACACTTCCTCTGGCTCACCCTCTCCCTCCTCTTCTCCCTGGACCGCTCGGCCGTACCTGTTTGATATGGGCAGCAGGCTCCGTGCCAATCTCTGCCTCCGCGGCGCCGGCCCGCCAGCGCGCCCCCCGTGCCCGCCCAGTGTTTGCTCGCTTCCCCGGGCCAGATGTTGCATGTATTAATGCGGGCGCTGAAATATTCACGGCTGCCTGTCGCTGAGAGTTGCTCAGACCCTCCCCAGATGTGGCCTGTCAGTCCCAATGAAGAGGAACATGGCGAGATAATCACGTCGGAGCGGCTTGCTCCAGGGCTTCTTTGCTAACCTCTGTTCTTCGCTTTCCACCCCTCCAACCCTCCTCCTCTTCACTCTGTCAAAGCCTGTTCCGCTGCCGTCCACCGGGCCAAGGCCAACTGGCCGGGATAGGAATACCGGAATGCATCCTTACCGTAACGGCGGCAAGCCAGTGCCAGGCACACAGCGCCTTCAGTGCGGTAGAAGCGTTTTCGGCTCTCGTTATGCTTCACCCGGCTTTGATCCATCCAGACGAAGCAGGAATGTTTGAACAGGACGAGGCCATTGGAGGACTACCACAGCGGGAGACTGATGGAGTGTTGAAGATCATGGCAATGTGGTTGCGAGCGTCTTTCTGGGGGTTCAAGTGAGTCTTTTACATGGACGGCAAGCCCTGAATTAGGAATCCTGAAAAGAAAGGCAACCCCGCCTCTCTTCAGGGGGGAAAGCTCTGCTGCAGTCTCAGAAGGGTTGAGGGAAATTTCCAGCAGCTCCTCTAACCGGTTTGACCTCAGGTACGGCTCGTATATCCCTGTATACACTGTGTGTGATCTGACATCTGGATGATTGTACTGGGCTGGTTCAAAGTCAGAGCTGAGAACACTTCTGGGGCTGCTAACTGATCTCAGACTGAAATCCTTGGGCTCTGAGTGACTCTGTACCTTAATTACCTTCATTATATTAAACCAGTGATGGAACGTTCCAGTTTGTCTCCTCCAAAACAAAAACTCAGAACTCAGAAACACACACAGCTTCGAACAACTGCACATATAAAATCAACATAGTCTTCATTAACAAGCAAAAAGGGAAAATCTCAGTGTTTCGGTGGTGATTTTCTTAATGTTTAACACAGATTTTTAGACTTTGGGACACTTTTATTTCAAAGCAATGGGATCTAACTGATTACCATGTGGCCATGATGAACCATGTGGCAGGGATAAAGACCCACGTCCTGCAGGGGGTGTGGCTAAAATAGGACTCTGCCCATGGACTAAAACTATCAGTGAGCTGAAACTGCAATACAATATAACAATAACCATTTATTATATGTCCTGGTGACCGACTTCCACAACCATCATACAATCCATTTCATGAATTACTGCATATGTAGAGAAGGCGGTTTACTTCTGAATTTGTCATCTGCTGCAGCGAACAATCAGAAGTCTACAGAAACTATACCAAATGTTTCGGTGGTGACAATTTTAGCTTATTTTCAGCAAAACTCAGAAATACCAGTTAGTATATGACAGCTTCAAACAGCCGCACACACGTAAAATCAACATAGTCTTCAATGACAAGCAAAATAGAGAAAATCTCAGTGTTTCGGTGGTGACAGTTTCTTAATGTTTAACACTGATTTTCAGACTTTTCAGTACATGACTCACAAACACAGCTTTGAACAGTCATACATACATAGAAGAATCATCATTTTTTTATTATAACAAGAAAGTGTATAAAATGTGTTTCAGTAATGACATGATCACCACCACTGTAAACATCACCACCACTGTAAACATCATCACCACCACTGTAAACACCATCACCACCACTGTACACATCATCACCACCATTGTAAAGACCATCACCACCACTGTAAAGACCATCACCACCACCACTGTAAACATTATCACCACCACTGTAAACACCATCACCACCACTGTAAACATCATCACCACCACTGTAAACATCATCACCACCACTCTAAACACTATCACCAACACTGTAAACACCATCCCAACACTGTAAACACCATCACCACCACTGTAAACACCATCACCAACACTGTAAACACCATCCCAACACTGTAAACACCACCTTATCTGTTTCACATTACCACCACTCTGAATGTGTGTAAATGACTAAGTTGTGCTAAAGAAGGACCCCAGTCTGTCCTGGATCCGTGTTCGGAGGTGTTCATCCTTAACCACAACCACATAGTTCCTTCAGCAAGTGAGCCGAAACTGATATGCACCACAATATTGCAATAACCATCTATAATATGTCCTTGCGCTCGACTTCCACAGTCATTGTACAATCCATTTCAGGAATTAATGCGTATTTAGAGGAGACGGTTCACTTCTGAATTGATCATTTGCCGCGGCGGCAGCGGATAGAGACATATTTCACAGCGGCCATATGCTGCGGTATTTGTGAGGGAATGGAATTGGAGACGGAATATCCATCCCTCCAATTCTGAACGCAGTTAAAGAGATAATGTACTCAGACTGCTCAATCACCAAGATCAGAGGATGTAGCTGCACGTTCCTCTCAGCTCTGTAGGCCTCGGCGTTCCAATTACAGGGGAATAAGACAAGAGCTCCCTTAAAAACAATGCAGCCTACAATGTGACCTTATGTACCCTCACCTACCTGTGTACAGGTAAACTGTCTAATACTACCCTCCACCACTGGACTCTGGATTGGTGTAAAGCTCCACCACTGGACTCTGGAGTGGTGTAAAGCTCCACCACTGGACTCTGGAGTGGTGTATAGCTTCACCACTGGACTCTGGAGTGGCGTAAAGCTCCACCACTGGACTCTGGAGTGGTGTAAAGCTCCACCACTGGACTCTGGAGTGGCGTAAAGCTTCACCACTGGACTCTGGAGTGGTGTAAAACTCCACCACTGGACTCTGGAGTGGCGTAGAGCTCCACCACTGGACTCTGGATTGGCGTAAAGCTCCACCACTGGACTCTGGAGTGGTGTATAGCTTCACCACTGGACTCTGGAGTGGCGTAAAGCTTCACCACTGGACTCTGGAGTGGTGTAAAACTCCACCACTGGACTCTGGAGTGGCGTAGAGCTCCACCACTGGACTCTGGAGTGGCGTATAGCTCCATCACTGGACTCTGGAGTGGTGTATAGCTCCATCACTGGACTCTGGAGTGGTGTATAGCTCCACCACTGGACTCTGAAGTGACATAAATCTCCACCACTGGACTTTGGAGTGGCGTAAAGCTTCACCACTGGACCCTGGAGTTGCGTAAAGCTCCACCACTGGACCCTGGAGTGGCGTAAAACTCCACCACTGGACTCTGGAGTGGTGTAAAGCAGTCTGATCGCAGAATCTGGGTTTGGAGGATGAATCTAGGAGACGCTACTTACTGGAACAGTAAAGTTTGGCGGAGGGGGGATAATGGTTTGTTTTCAATGGCGTTTTCAGGGTAAAGCTGGTAATAGTGGCCCGAATCCAGTTTTCTTACTAAATCTGATGCTCTTGTTAAGCCGTTCACACTGACTTTTAAATGTGATGTATATCTATCGTTAGTCTGAACAGATCAGATGGATATACACGAACGTAGCCGTAGTTTGAAGGGTGATATTAATGCTACAGTAAACAAAAACACTTTACACAATTACACGTGTCCAGTTTCTCCAGAATGGCTCACATTGGATAGTCCATGGACTCCATAGTCCTCCACCTGCATCTGTACCAACATACCTCCCATAATTAAACATTACATATACCTGTGCGTCGGTCCTGGTGCCAGCCTGGCTCGCTATCAACAGTTTTCTGTCCGTAGACTCTAGTTCTTTTGAGGAAGCCGGTATACGAACAGAAGGAGGAGCTTAAGGCAGCCTAGTGGGAACAACATGGGTTGAATTTGCCTCATTTGCTGGTATGGAGCTTTGTTTTCTAATATTATGAATTATAACGGTGCAATAAGCATCCATAATGTTTTCCTTACGACGAGCTGCCGGGACCTTCTGTATAATCTGTTTTATGAATGGATGCTTATTTAGATGAGATGGTTGGGTTTTGTATTTATCACTGAGCTCTGCCGCAGTGGAGGGGAATATATTTCACAGCAACCATATGCTACGGTTTATGCAGCAAACGCAACACATGACTTAGTATTTACTTGCAGAGAGAACGAAAAAAAAATACATGCAGGTATCCCATCCCCCCCGCCCCCCCCACTCCACCCCGCCTTCCTAGGAGCCATATGCACATGTTTATTCATTTGCTAGCATTAATGCTAGTGCCTTGCCGAGTGATGGATACAGGTAATTACTTTCTCTCTGATCCCTTTTACCCCACCGTTGGCACCCTCTTAATTGCGGTGCAGTTAATCTGGTACAAACTGGCGTTTTGGAATAAACACAAGCACACTGGCTGCTGAAACATGAAGCGCTGGTTTTATTGGTATCAGGTGATGAGCGGTAGCTCAGCTATGGGTGCTGCTGCAGTGCTGTAGGCCTCAGGTTTAGAACCAGTGGTCTCAGACTCAGTCTCAGCACCGGGACTGTTGCATTCGCTGGTTGTTTAGAATAAAACTGAATAAAATTAACAAACAAACACGCTTTTGATTGGAGGTTGTGTTTTGATTAAGCTGAGGTTGAGATTGAGAAGAAGAGACCCTCACCGTTTGGACCATTCCTGTCTGTCGTCCATAAAGATTGACTTGTATTATTAACTATAGCCTCGATTTGGCCAAGTCTCAGTCTTGAATCTAGTCTTGATCTTGAGTCTGCCTCAGTTAGTCCTAGACATGGTTCTAACTTGGTCTCGATGGGTGTGTCTCAAACCCTAGTGAGTGTGTAAGTAGGCTGTCTAGGTAGTGGGTGTGTAAGTAGGCTGTCTAGGTAGTGAGTGTGTAAGTAGGCTGTCTAGGTAGTGAGTGTGTAAGTAGGCTGTCTAGGTAGTGAGTGTGTAAGGAGCAGTGTTCTCTCCTCATCTCTCCTCATAAAACAGATTACTGAGACGCTCTAGTTAGAGAGAGACTGCGTCACGGCTTGTTCCCCCCACTGCAGCACGCCACCAGTGTTTTAGCTGGTTGCTAAGATACCAGCCGGCATCTAAAACAATAGCCCGAGCCTTAAAAATCTGCTAGCATAAATGCTAATGTCTGGAGTATAAAGTGTAAATGGTGAAGGACTCGTTACAGAGTTGATAATAAAATACTGTTTTGTGTGATTATATGACCAGAAACACATTAAAACTCCAGAAAATCAAAATAACTCACATTTTAAAACCACTTCACTGCTCCTAGATTAGCCTGCAGTGCATCATGGGATTGTTTTAGTGGCTGAGGAAGAGTTCAATACTTTCTTAAAATCAGGTCTAAATAAGGTTCCTCAGTAGCAGCATGTTTAAGGTATGTAAGAATTGGGACAGTCTACATGTCGGGAGTACATACTATGATGTAAAATGCTGCCTATGTAGGAGCTCAGTAGGATTTGAGACAGACCCAATATGTCATGGTTTTGGTTTGACCCTCAGTTTTAACTTGTCCTGCTCTCAATGTATATTTATGTCGGCCTTAATTTGGTTAGTCCTGATCTCAATCTTGACTCTTAATTATCGTGCTAACTTGTTACAGTCTTGACTGGGACTTGATTTGTTCTGGTCTTGGTTTTAAATTTGACTTGATTTGTTCTGGTCCCAGTACTGGCTTTACCTTGGTTGGTCTGGGTTTTGAGTAAGCCTGGATTTGTCTTGATCTTGGTATTGATTCAGACTTAATTTTTCATAGTTATAAGGCCCTCTAGATCTGTCCTGGTACCAGTCTCGAATGGGACTCAAATTGTCCTGGTCTTAGTCTTAAATTTGACTTGATTTGTCCTGGCCACAGTATTGGTTCTGCCTCGGTTTGTCTGGCTTTTGAGTAAGACTCTATTTGTCCTTGTCTTGAATTATTCTTATTTTTTGGTCTTGAGTCAGTTTTGATTTGTCCTTGTCTCAGACTTGACTTAAACTCAGTTTTTCCTGGTTTTGGTCTTAAATTTGTGGTTTCTGGTTTCAATCTTGACTTGGATTTGTCATTGGCTTGGTACTGATTGAGTCTTCATTGTTCCTGGTCTTAAATCTGTCTGTCTGTCACTGGGGTGGTACCCTTCCTGTCACTGGGGTGGGACCCCTCTTTTTACTGAGGTGGTAGCCCTCTTGTCAGAAATGATTTGTCTTGGATTTGTCCTGGTCCCAGTACTGGCTCTACATCTGGTTTTAAGTAAAGCTCAATTGGTTCTTGATTTAGTCTTAGTCTTGATTTAGTCTTAATTTGTCTTAATCTGTCTTGATTTGTCCTTGTGTAAGTCTTGACTGAACTTGTTCTGGTCTTGGTCATAAATTTGTCTTTAATTCTCAGTCTTGATTCTGCTCTGTCCTGATTTGACTAAACCTTAGTTTGGTCTTGGTCATTATTTAGTCTTATTTTTTAGGCCTTGAATCCATTTTGATTTATCCTAGTGTTGGTCTGATCTCGTCAATCTGTCCGGGTGCTGGTCTTCAATTTGACTTGATTTGTCCAGTCTTGACCGTGCATTGTTTTGTCCTAGATTTGACTAGGCCTGATCTCTGTCTTGATTCTAACTTAGTCTTGATTTGTCCTGGTCCCAGTTTTGGCTAAGCCTGAGTTTGTCCTGATCTCAGTCTTGATTTGGATTTAGACTTGATTTATCCTGGTTTTGGTCTTTGTCTTCTGGTATTATACTCTGCTTTAGTTCATCCTGGTTCTGGCCAAGCCTGATTTTGTCCTGATCTCTAGATTCAGGCTTAATTCGTCCTCATATTGCATCAGTCTTGACCCTGCCTCTGTTTGTCCTAGCTTTGACTAAGCTTTGTCCTTATCTCGTCCTTGAATCAAACTTAGACTTGATTTGTCCTAGTCCCAGTATTGGCTTTACCTCGGTTTGTCCTTATCTTGGTCTCAATTTAGTCTTACTCTTGAGTCTTAAGTTGTCCTTGTCTAAGTCTTGACTAAACTTGTGCTGGTCTTGGTCGCACATTTGTCTTCAATTTTCCTATGCTTGGTCTGGTCTTGTCGATCTGTCCTGGTGTTGGTCTTCAATTTGACTTCACTTGTCCTGGTCCCAGTTTTGGCTAAGCTAGAGTTTATCCTCATCTCATTCTTGATTTGGACTTGCTCTTGATTTGTCCTGGTTTTGGTCTTAAATTTGTCTTCTGGTCTTTGTCTTCAGTTGTCCTATTCTTGGTCTGGTCTTGGTCTTCAATTTGACTTCACATGTCCCTGTCTTGGATAAGCCTGAGTTTGTCCTAATATCGGTCTCGATTTGGATTCAGACTTGATTTGTCCTGGTCTTGGTCTTAAATGTGTCTTACGGTCTCAGTCTTGACTCTGCTTTAGTTCATCCTGGTTCTGGCCAAGCCTGATCTCGTCCTGGTCTTGATTCAGACTTAATTCGTCCACATCTTGCATCAGTCTTGAAGTCCTGGTCTCGTTTTTGACCTTGACTTGATTTGTTCTGGTTTTTGTCTTGACTCAGTCACGCTGGATTTAGCGACTGAAGATATTTAGCGTTCTTTTTCACAGTGTAATCTTTTCTTGTGACGGGGAGGTAATTAATACACACTAATCTCTCTCTTGTGGTTCTGGATCACAGGCAGAGGCGAAATGACAGAGGCCTTCAGACACTTTATCTCAACTCTCTCTCTCTCTCTCTCTTCTCTGTGTCTTCCGTCTGCTGCTGTATATCTCACTCTAGCGTTCATCAGCCCATATCTCTCTCCCCATCACTCTCCCTCTCCGCCTCTCTCTGTCTCTTCAGCCGCATTCCACTTTTCATTTGTCTCCGTGCGAACGCCATATCTTTCGCATCCGCCCTTCCTCTTCTCTCCCGCGGTATAAAGCCTGTGTAACCCTGTATCTATCTTTCTCACCGTCGCCTTCTTCCTCCGTCTACGGCTTCTGTCTCCTCCGTCACTCCTCGCTGTTTTAAGATTACGCTCATGCTAACATATTGTCTCCATTACTGAAATCTGCTATCTGCGAGTTTTTAGAGCCATAAAATGTCTTAGCTTTGTAATCCGTTACAGTTCTGTCATGGGGTCGGGGCCTCAGTGTTGTGTGGCTGTGAACTGCAAAACGTGGTGGAACGGTGGTGTAGTGGTTAGTACGGTGGTGTAGTGGTCAGTACAGTGGTGTAGTGGTCAGTACGGTGGTGTAGTGGTTAGTACGGTGGTGTAGTGGGGTGTAGTGGTTAGTACGGTGGTGTAGTGGTTAGTATGGGGGTGTAGTGGTTAGTACGGTGGTGTAGTGGTTAGTACGGTGGTGTAGTGGGGTGTAGTGGTTAGTATGGTGGTGTAGTGGTTAGTATGGGGGTGTAGTGGTTAGTACGGTGGTGTAGTGGGGTGTAGTGGTTAGTACGGTGGTGTAGTGGTTAGTATGGTGGTGTAGTGGTTAGTATGGTGGTGTAGTGGTTAGTATGGTGGTGTAGAGGTTAGTATGGTGGTGTAGTGGTTAGTATGGTGGTGTAGTGGTTAGTATGGTGGTGTAGTGGTTAGTAAGGTGGTGTAGTGGTTAGTATGGTGTAGTGGTTAGTATGGTGGTGTAGTGGTTAGTATGGGGGTGTAGTGGTTAGTACGGTGGTGTAGTGGGGTGTAGTGGTTAGTACGGTGGTGTAGTGGTTAGTATGGTGGTGTAGTGGTTAGTATGGTGGTGTAGTGGTTAGTATGGTGGTGTAGAGGTTAGTATGGTGGTGTAGTGGTTAGTATGGTGGTGTAGTGGTTAGTATGGTGGTGTAGTGGTTAGTAAGGTGGTGTAGTGGTTAGTATGGTGTAGTGGTTAGTATGGTGGTGTAGTGGTTAGTATGGTGTAGTGGTTAGTACGGTGGTGTAGTGGTCAGTACGGTGGATTAGTACGGTGGTGTAGTGGTTAGTACGGTGGTGTAGTTGTTAGTATGGTGGTGTAGTGGTCAGTACGGTGGTGTAGTGGTCAGTATGGTGGTGTAGTGGTTAGTACGGTGGTGTAGTGGTTAGTACGGTGGTGTAGTTGTTAGTATGGTGGTGTAGTGGTCAGTACGGTGGTGTAGTGGTCAGTATGGTGGTGTAGTGGTTAGTACGGTGGTGTAGTGGTTAGTACGGTGGTGTAGTGGTTAGTACGGTGGTGTACTGGTTAGTGCGGTGGTGTAGTGGTTAGTATGGTGATGTAGTGGTTAATATGGTGGTGTAGTGGTTAGTACGGTAGTGTAGTTGTTAGTACGGTGGTGTAGTGGTCAGTATGGTGGTGTAGTGGTCAGTAAGGTGGTGTAGTTGTTAGTACGGTGGTGTAGTGGTTAGTACGGTGGTGTAGTGGTTAGTACGGTGGTGTAGTGGTTAGTATGGTTGTGTAGTGGTTAGTACGGTGGTGTAGTGGTTAGTATGGTGGTGTAGTGGTTAGTACGGTGGTGTAGTGGTTAGTATGGTGGTGTAGTCGTACTCACTACTGTACTCACTCAGAGCTGACCTCTAAACTCTAATCCACAGATATTCTGACCTGCACTCCTCTGTTAGTCATTTATGTGCAACCATCCTTCTGTAGTTATTCATGTTATATAATATTATGCAGCGCAGCACTGTCTCCCACAAGCTCATCATCTTAACTTAATTCACAATCCTCCTGACTGCTAGTGCAGCCACTGTACTACAGGCTGATAAACACCACCCAGCTGGCATTACTGTAGCTTTCACTGTAGTTGACAAACAATAGCTATTAGCTTGCTGTCCTTGTCTGTCATCTGAGTAATCCAATCTTCTATGATTTAAAGACTTTCCACGTCTTAGAGCAGCTCCACCGTCACTGACCTACACTTTCTATATAAGTAATAGACTCTACGCTTTATATAACCAAACACAGAGAAGTATGGAGCTAAACAGTGTCAGGACTCATACACAGCCTACAGGAGTGCATTAGAGAGCAGTATATCATCGCCATCCAGATGATATCAACTTTACAGGAGAGACCAAAAACCAGACTTCACTTTTAATGTAAGTCAGTGGAATAATGTAAATAACAATTTAAATAATGTAAACGACAGCTGCTGCGTTCAAATCAAGTCTTACTATGAACACAATAGGTTTGTGCCTGTTTCTATTGGGTTCTCAGGGTTCTATATTCTCATTTAGTATATGTCTGGAGACCCTTATATCTCCAAGGTTCTATGTTGCTGGGGTTCTGTCTTCACAGGGTCATATGATCCCAGGGCTTGATATTCCAAGGACCTTATGTTTCCACGGTTCTATTGTGACAGGGTTCTGTATTCACAGGGCTCTTTTATCCCATGGCCCTATGATCTCAGGGTTCTATGTTTCCAGAGCCTTATATTTCCAGGGTTCTATGTTTCCAGAAGTATATGTTCCTAGAATCCTGCTTTTAGAGCTCTATGTTGCCAGGGTTCCATCTTCACAAGGGTCTATAATCCAAGTGTTCCCAGAGCCGTATGTTAGACACTGGGGATATAGATCCCTAGAACCATAAAACCTTAATCATTTGTATGATGTCTTAAATACTGAAAGCCCTGATTAAAATGTCCATACTTGACAATATCAGTACTGTCAGTGTGTAAACACTACACACACTGTAGATTCATACTGGATTACAATCACTCCACAGTTATTACTGTCAGACTGTAAACACTACACACACTGCAGATTCATACTGGATTATAATCACTCCACAGTTATTACTGTCAGACTGTAAACACTACACACACTGCAGATTCATACTGGATTATAATCACTCCACAGTTATTACTGTCAGACTGTAAACACTACACACACTGCAGATTCATACTGGATTATAATCACTCCACAGTTATTACTGTCAGACTGTAAACACTACACACACTGCAGATTCATACTGGATTATAATCACTCCACAGTTATTACTGTCAGACTGTAAACACTAC
>CM038718.1:39929420-39956920 GCA_021613375.1 Megaleporinus macrocephalus
GTGCCGTCTCTCTTTCTTCTCTCTGTTTCATGTGCACGCATGTTCACGTTCCACAAAAACGATGGTGTTTAAGAAAACGTGCCCCAAAAAAGAGGCGCGTGGCCACGAGAACCTGGCGGGCTGGGGTCCTACATCACACCGCGACTCCGGGAGGAAGTAAAGTGACAGTTTTGCACATCACAGGAGCTTAAGCTGTGTGTTTTGTAGGAGTGTTTTTTATGCAGGACTGTTTTTCAGGTCTTGGTGTTTTTGAAAGTTGCTGACAGGCGGAGAGAGAGAGAGAGAGAGAGAGAGAGAGAGAGAGAGAGAGAGAGAGAGAGAGAGAGAGGGCGGGTTTAATCACTAATAACCCCGATACACTGCTGACAGCTCCAAAAGAACCCTCCGTCACCGCCGCGCT
Source organism: Megaleporinus macrocephalus (assembly GCA_021613375.1). Taxonomy (NCBI): domain Eukaryota; kingdom Metazoa; phylum Chordata; class Actinopteri; order Characiformes; family Anostomidae; genus Megaleporinus; species Megaleporinus macrocephalus. The sequence continues at coordinate 39,929,821 of CM038718.1, forward strand.
CCCTCTGATTAGCTTCATCAGCTGTCTGTGCGCTTATTTATTTATTTACACATTTATTTATTTATTTCTTTATTCACCCCTTCCACGCCACTTCCTGAATCCTCTTCCTCCGAGGAATTAGCGTCTCAGTATTTCAGCAAAAGCAGGAACTTTTATCTGTTTTTCTCTTAATCCGTGTGGTGTTCTGGCAATTTTCCTACTTACAGACCAAACGTAGAGAAACAGCTGACAATGTCAACTTCAACAGTCTATAACTAATATACTTACTTTCACCTACTACACTAATAATTACTACTATACTTCACCTACTACACTAATAATTACTACTATACTTCACCTACTACACTAATGATTACACTACTATACTTCACCTACTACACTAATGATTACACTACTATACTTCACCTACTACACTAATGAATACACTACTATACTTCACCTACTACACTAATGAATACACTTCTATACTTCACCTACTACACTAATGAATACACTTCTATACTTCACCTCCTACACTAATGAATACACTTCTATACTTCACCTCCTACACTAATGAATACACTTCTATACTTCACCTACTACACTAATGAATACACTACTATACTTCACCTACTACACTAATGAATACACTTCTATACTTCACCTACTACACTAATGAATACACTACTATACTTCACCTACTACACTAATGATTACACTACTATACTTCACCTACTACACTAATGAATACACTTCTATACTTCACCTACTACACTAATAAACACACTTCTATACTTCACCTACTACACTAATGAGTACACTTCTATACTTCACCTACTACACTAATGAATACACTACTATACTTCACCTACTACACTAATGAATACACTTCTATACTTCACCTACTACACTAATGAATACACTTCTATACTTCACCTACTACACTAATGAATACACTTCTATACTTCACCTACTACACTAATGAACACACTTCTATACTTCACCTACTACACTAATGAATACACTTCTATACTTCACCTACTACACTAATGAATACACTTCTATACTTCACCTACTACACTAATGAACACACTTCTATACTTCACCTACTACACTAATGAATACACTTCTATACTTCACCTACTACACTAATGAATACACTTCTATACTTCACCTACTACACTAATGAATACACTTCTATACTTCACCTACTACACTAATGAATACACTACTATACTTCACCTACTACACTAATGAATACACTTCTATACTTCACCTACTACACTAATGATTACACTTCTATACTTCACCTACTACACTAATGAATACACTTCTATACTTCACCTACTACACTAATGAATACACTACTATACTTCACCTACTACACTAATAATTACTACTATACTTCACCTACTACACTAATGAATACACTTCTATACTTCACCTACTACACTAACAATTACTACTATACTTCACCTACTACACTAATGAATACACTACTATACTTCACCTACTACACTAATGAATACACTTCTATACTTCACCTACTACACTAATGAGTAAACTTCTATACTTCACCTACTACACTAATGAATACACTTCTATACTTCACCTACTACACTAATGAGTACACTTCTATACTTCACCTACTACACTAATGAATACACTTCTATACTTCACCTACTACACTAATGAGTACACTTCTATACTTCACCTACTACACTAATGAATACACTACTATACTTCACCTACTACACTAATGAGTACACTTCTATACTTCACCTACTACACTAATGAATACACTACTATACTTCACCTACTACACTAATGAGTATACTTCTATACTTCACCTACTACACTAATGAGTAAACTTCTATACTTCACCTACTACACTAATGAATACACTTCTATACTTCACCTACTACACTAATGAATACACTTCTATACTACACCTACTACACTAATAAATACACTACTATACTTCACCTACTACACTAATGAGTACACTACTATACTTCACCTACTACACTAATGAGTACACTACTATACTTCACCTACTACACTAATGAGTACGCAGGAAATCCGCAGGAAATCTCTGCTGTGTAGTTTCAGCCTTTCGGCATATTTTATCAGAGCAGCAACAAATCATATATATCACTTAAATATAAAATAGAAAAATATACAGTGTAATGGATCAGTTAATGCGCTTTAACAATGTATTAAAACCCGTGTTCAGAAATAAAAACCCATTTTATTACCGTTTCTGTGTCAGTTATGGCTTTATTATCTTATAACAATCTGCCACCGAGCGCCCAAGTGAGCTTGAAGTTGCCTACAGAAGTGCTTCCAGCGAGATTGTGTGGTGTCAGCGGAAAAACATGGATACTCCAGAACCGTATCCCAACAGGCTGAGTCGCTGGATTTACCCCAATATATGCGGCTACTGGGACCCAGTGCTGAGCACCTGTTACGCTGAGATTGTTCCATTTACACTCCATTATCAGTACATTCTACTCCTTACATTTACACTCCATTATCAGCACTTTATACTCCTTACATTTACACTCCATTATCAGTACTTTCTACTCCTTACATTTACACTCCATTATCAGTACTTTCTACTCCTTATATTTACACTCCATTATCTGTACTTTCTACTCCTTACATTTACACTCCATTATCAGTACTTTATACTCCTTACATTTACACTCCATTATCAGTACTTTCTAATCCTTACATTTACACTCCATTATCAGTACTTTATACTCCTTACATTTACACTCCATTATCAGTACTTTCTAGTCCTTACATTTACACTCCATTATCAGTACTTTCTACTACTTACGGTTACACTCCATTATCAGTACTTTCTACAGCTTACATTTACACTCCATTATCAGTACTTTCAACTCCTTACATTTACACTCCATTTTCTGTACTTTCTACTCCTTACATTTACACTCCATTATCAGCACTTTATACTCCTTACATTTACACTCCATTATCAGTACTTTCTACAGCTTACATTTTCACTCCATTATCAGTACTTTCAACTCCTTACATTTACACTCCATTTTCTGTACTTTCTACTCCTTACATTTACACTCCATTATCAGTACTTTCTACTCCTTACATTTACACTCCATTATCAGTACTTTCTACTCCTTACATTTACACTCCATTATCAGCACTTTATACTCCTTACATTTACACTCCATTATCTGTACTTTCTACTACTTACGGTTACACTCCATTATCAGTACTTTCTACTCCTTACATTTACACTCCATTATCAGTACTTTCTACTCCTTACATTTAAACTCCATTAGCAGTACTTTCTACTTCTTACATTTACACTCCATTACCTGTACTTTCTACTCCTTACATTTACACTCCATTATCAGTACTTTCTACTCCTTACATTTACACTCCATTATCAGTACTTTCTACTCCTTACATTTACACTCCATTTTCTGTACTTTCTACTCCTTACATTTACACTCCATTTTCTGTACTTTCTACTCCTTACATTTACACTCCATTATCAGTACTTTCTACTCCTTACATTTACACTCCATTATCAGTACTTTCTACTCCTTACATTTACACTCCATTAGCAGTACTTTCTACTTCTTACATTTACACTCCATTACCTGTACTTTCTACTCCTTACATTTACACTCCATTATCAGTACGTTCTACTCCTTACATTTACACTCCATTATCAGTACTTTCTACTCCTTACGGTTACACTCCATTATCAGTACTTTCTACTGCTTACATTTACACTCCATTATCAGTACTTTCTACTCCTTACATTTACACTCTATTATCAGTACTTTCTACTCCTTATTTACACTGCATTATCAATACTTTCTACTCCTTACATTTACACTACATTATCTGTACTTTCTACTCCTTACATTTACACTCCATTATCTGTACTTTATACTCCTTACATTTACACTCCATTATCAGAACTTTCTACTCCTTACATTTACACTCCATTATCTGTACTTTCTACTCCTTACATTTACACTCCATTATCAGTACTTTCTACTCCTTACATTTACACTCCATTATCTGTACTTTCTACTCCTTACATTTACACTCCATTATCAGTACTTTCTTCTCCTTGGATTAACACTCCATTATCTGTACTTTCAACTCCTTACATTTACACTCCATTTTCTGTACTTTCTACTCCTTACATTTACACTCTATTATCAGTACTTTCTACTCCTTACATTTACACTCCATTATCAGTACTTTCTTCTTCTTACATTTACACTCCATTATCAGTACTTTCTACTACTTACATTTACACTCCATTATCAGTACTTTCTACTTCTTACATTTACACTCCATTATCAGTACTTTCTACTCCTTACATTTACACTCCATTATCAGTACTTTCTACTTCTTACATTTACACTCCATTATCAGTACTTTCTACTCCTTACATTTACACTCCATTATCAGTACTTTCTACTCCTTACATTTACACTCCGTTATCAGAACTTTCTACTCCTTACATTTACACTCCATTATCAGTACTTTCTACTCCTTACATTTACACTCCATTATCAATACTTTCTACTCCTTACATTTACTCTCCATTATCAGTACTTTCTACTACTTACATTTACACTCCATTATCTGTACTTTCTACTCCTTACATTTACACTCCATTATCAGTACTTTCTACTCCTTACATTTACACTCCATTATCAGTACTTTCTACTACTTACATTTACACTCCATTATCAGTACTTTCTACTACTTACATTTACACTCCATTGTCAGTACTTTCTACTCCTTACATTTACACTCCATTATCAGTACTTTCTACTCCTTATATTTTAAACATAGTCTCGTTACTCCTATTTCATTTACAGCTTGTTTTCATTCATGTACATTTACATTCCAGTAAAGATTATTGATAACATGTCTTTGAAGTTTGACTTCATTTCAATACTTATAGAAAACTGGTCATCATATCTTCTGCTCCATGAAACACATGTTGATGTTCAGTAGTAACAGATATGCTTCTTTAATATATTTACATTGTACTAAACGACATTCATGTTCAATTGGCGTATATGCGGCTGAAACAGGAAGCCTAGCGCATCCCAAATTTATCAACATTAACATTTTAATATAACATTATAGTCATTATGGATTTTAGAAGAATGGGGTTTTGGGGAGGTGGGCTAGTGCACTATAGACCCCTGTGGTGCGGCCTAAGCTTTTGTCCTTAATTACATTTTTTCTCTTACATTACTTTTACTTTTATACTTTAAGTAGTTCTGAAATCAGTACTTTTACACTTTTACTGGAGTAAAAAGCTTCAGTTGATACTTCAACTTCTACAGAAGTATTTTAAACCCTAGTATCTATATTATGATTGTAATGATTGTAAATACTTTTGACACCTTTGTACTCAGTCACTTCTTATGGCTGTGATCAAATTCCTTATTTCAACTACTTACATTTACTTCCTCCACTATGTGGAGGGCGCTGTTTGTTTATAGCCAGCTGTCGGTAGCCGAGGCATATCACAAATACAGTGCCATACAGAGTGGATGGTTAACTGGTCAGCAGTATGGCATTAATAACTTGGATGGTTGCACGTAAACGACAAATAGAGGAGTGCGGGTCAGTGTGTCTGTGGATTAGTGTTTGGGGATCTGCTCTGAGTGAGTACAGCCAGTTTGGAGGCTGTAGGTTGAACAAAACCTTAACGTTTGGGTTTGGCCGAAAATGAATAGGATCCTATGGGAGGAACGAGGGATGAATAAATAACAAATAGAGGAGTGTGGATGGGTATGTCTGTGGATTAGTGTTTGGGGATCTGCTCTGAGTGAGTACAGCCAGTTTGGAGTCTGTAGGTTGAACAAAACCTTAACGTTTGGGTTTGGCCGAAAATGAATAGGATCCTATGGGAGGAACGAGGGATGAATAAACGACAAATAGAGGAGTGCGGGTCAGTGTGTCTGTGGATTAGAGTTTGGGGGTCTGCCTGAAAAGAATACATGCAGTTTAGAGGCTGTAGGTTAAATAAAACCTTAATGTTTGGGTGCACTTGAAAAGGAATAGGACTCCATGGGGAAAAACGAGGGACGGAAAAAACAACAAACAGACGAGTGCGGGTAGAACTAACTCTGTCCTTCCTTCACTGCCTCCATCTCCTCCACTCTGTTCTCCACACACTGCCTCCATCTCCTCCTCTCTTTTCTTTACACACTGCCTCCATCTCCTCCACTCTGTTCTCCACACACTGCCTCCATCTCCTCCTCTCTTTTCTTTACACACTGCCTCCATCTCCTCCACTCTGTTCTCCACACACTGCCTCCATCTCCTCCACTCTGTTCTTCACACACTGTCTACATCTCCTCCACTCTGTTCTTCACGCACTGCCTCCATCTCCTCCACTCTGTTCTTTACACACTGCCTCCATCTCCTCCACTCTGTTCTTCACGCACTGTCTACATCTCCTCCACTCTGTTCTTCACACACTGCCTCCATCACCTCCACTCTGTTCTTCACACACTGCCTCCATCACCTCCACTCTGTTCTTCACGCACTGTCTACATCTCCTCCACTCTGTTCTTCACACACTGCCTCCATCACCTCCACTCTGTTCTTCACGCACTGTCTACATCTCCTCCACTCTGTTCTTCACGCACTGCCTCCATCTCCTCCACTCTGTTCTTCACACACTGTCTACATCTCCTCCACTCTGTTTCTCACACACTGCCTCCATCTCCTCCACTCTGTTCTTCACACACTGTCTACATCTCCTCCACTCTGTTCTCCACGCACTGCCTCCATCTCCTCCACTCTGTTCCTCACACACTGCCTTCATCTCCTCCACTCTGTTCTTCACACACTGTCTACATCTCCTCCACTCTGTTCTTTACACACTGCCTCCATCACCTCCACTATGTTCTTCACACACTGCCTCCATATCCTCCACTCTGTTCTCCACACACTGCCTCCATCTCCTCCACTCTGTTCTTCACACACTGCCTTCATCTCCTCCACTCTGTTCTTCACACACTGTCTACATCTCCTCCACTCTGTTCTTCACACACTGCCTCCATCTCCTCCACTCTGTTCTTCACACACTGCCTTCATCTCCTCCACTCTGTTCTTCACACACTGTCTACATCTCCTCCACTCTGTTCTTCACACACTGCCTTCATCTCCTTTACTCTGTTCTTTACACACTGCCTCCATCTCCTCCACTCTGTTCTTTATACACTGCCTCCATCTCCTCCACTCTGTTCTTTATACACTGCCTCCATCTCCTCCACTCTGTTCTTCATGCACTGCCTCCATCTCCTCCCCTTTATACTTCACTCACCGCCTCCATCCTTTCCACTCTTTTCCTTACACACCGCCTCCATCTCCCCCACTCTGTTTGTCACCGCCTCCATCTCCTCCTATATATATATATACTGTATATATAACGAATGCATTTTATCTAAATACCTTGTTTTCTGATAAATATAAAATTTATGTTTGAGTTTGTCTATTTTGTGCCTGCATGTTTCATTCATCACTGAAAATGTCAGAGGCAGTTTAAATAATTGCCTCTATCTGCTGCACGTGACTTCAGAGGTGTAGTTGAGAATGTGCTGCGGCGGTGCTGATGCGAGCGGCGCGGCCGGTGTTGTATTCTGGGCTGTAATCGAGTCGGATTAGGTTTGTATGTGTGAGGAGGAGGATTAATGTCTGCAAAGATGCTCACAATTGGTTTTAAGGCGAAGCAGCAGCGAGTCTGACGAGCAGTGGGCGGTGATCCACCCTTTATGGCAGCGCGTCGTGTAAACACGGAGAACATGTACTGAAAGAGCGTGTGTCTCTACATTCAGAGGATTTTATTTCATCTCATTTAGTGGCAGCAGTCAGATTTCCTTTAATACAGCCTCATTCCGGAAACCAAACCAGCGATCAACTGGAATTACAACCAAAGTTCAGTCATACAGGAGTGTGTTCAGTGTGAAATGGGTCAGATGGTGTTTACAGTGGTGGTGTTGTTGTTTACAGTGGTGGTGGTGTTTACAGTGCTGGTGATGATGTTTACAGTGGTGATGCTGATGTTTACAGTGGTGGTGGTGTTTACAGTGCTGGTGATGATGTTTACTGTGGTGATGCTGATGTTTACAGTGGTGCTGATGGCATTTACAGTGGTGGTGGTGTTTACAGTGGTGGTGATGATGTTTACAGTGGTGGTGATGATGTTTACAGTGGTGGTGATGGTGTTTACAGTGGTGATGCTGATGTTTACGTTGGTGGTGGTATTTACAGTGGTGGTGATGATGTTTACAGTGGTGCTGATGGCATTTACAGTGGTGGTGGTGTTTACAGTGGTGGTGATGATGTTTACAGTGGTGGTGATGATGTTTACAGTGGTGATGCTGATGTTTACAGTGGTGCTGATGGCATTTACAGTGGTGGTGGTGTTTACAGTGGTGGTGATGATGTTTACAGTGGTGGTGATGGTGTTTACAGTGGTGGTGATGGTGTTTACAGTGGTGAAGCTGATGTTTAAATTGGTGGTGGTGTTTACAGTGGTGGTGATGATGTTTACAGTGGTGATGCTGATGTTTACGTTGGTGGTGGTATTTACAGTGGTGGTGATGATGTTTACAGTGGTGGTGATGATGTTTACAGTGGTGGTGATGGTGTTTACAGTGGTGATGCTGATGTTTACAGTGGTGGTGGTGTTAACAGTGGTGGTGATGATGTTTACAGTGGTGGTGATGGTGTTTACAGTGGTGATGCTGATGTTTACAGTGGTGGTGGTGTTTACAGTGGTGGTGATAATGTTTACAATGGTGGTGATGATGTTTACAGTGGTGCTGATGGCATTTACAGTGGTGGTGGTGTTTACAGTGGTGGTGATGCTGTTTACAGTGGTGCTGATGGCATTTACAGTGGTGGTGGTGTTTACAGTGGTGGTGATGATGTTTACAGTGGTGCTGATGGCATTTACAGTGGTGGTGATGATGTTTACAGTGGTGCTGATGGTATTTACAGTGGTGCTGATGTTTACAGCGGTGGTGGTGATGATGTTTACAGTGGTGGTGGTGATGATGTTTACAGTGGTGGTGGTGATGATGTTTACAGTGGTGCTGATGGCATTTACAGTGGTGGTGATGGTAACCAGGGGTCTCCATGTCTACAACACAAATATACACACTGTATTTACTATCAAACCCACCAGTGAACCTTCAGGTGTCTTCTGAGTCTATATGAGTGTTGATGATGGTAAAATCTGGATATCAATATAATAGGTATTCCTTGGGGACTATTTTGCCTCACATCCTGCAGCATGTATCCCTCCTCTGTGATTTTAAGGTCAAAACTTTCAAAAAACAGCATCTCAGACATCAGACAACATGTTTATAATTATTTACTGTAATAACTTCCTTTAAAGGGAAGTTTTTCAGAGGTGGACGTCTGGTTCCATTCCCCACCACTGTGAACTGTTATGACTTAGGAATTTTCTCAATGATTTAAAGGAAAACTCCATTGATTTCCCAAAGAAATGGGTGGATGAACTTGGGTTTACAAGCTCTTCAACCTGAAGAAAACCATCACATCAAACCGGTACTTAAACAGACATAAGCTGTAAAGGTAAGAATCAAGAAACTGGCAAAGCATCCCACCTGGAACCCCAATATGGAACTGCTATACCGCAGCCACATGGCAGGAGGTCACAGAGTGGCTTCTTCTTCCTGCACTTCTTTAAATCTCAGTCCCTTCCTACCTCCTGCCAGAGGGATTATGGGTAATGGAATTCAGACTTGTCTTTGAGATTTCCAACAATGGTGGTGATGGTGTTTACAGTGGTGGTGATGGTGTTTACAGTGGTGGTGATGATGGTGTTTACAGTGGTGGTGGTGGTGATGTTGTTTACAGTGGTGATAATGGTGTTTACAGTGGTGGTGGTGGTGTTTACAGTGGTGGTGGTGATGGTGTTTACAGTGGTGTTGGTGATGGTGTTTACAGTGGTGGTGGTGACGGTGTTTACAGTGGTGGTGATAGTGTTTACGGTGGTGCTGATGGTTTTTACAGTGGTGATGATGGTAATTACAGTAGTGGTGATAGTGTTTACAGTGGTGGTGTTGGTGTTTACAGTGGTGGTGATAGTGTTTACAGTGGTGGTGATGGTGTTTACAGTGGTGGTGATAGTGTTTACAGTGGTGGTGATGGTGTTTACAGTGGTGGTGATGGTGTTTACAGTGGTGGTGATGATGGTGTTTACAGTGGTGGTGGTGGTGATGTTGTTTACAGTGGTGATAATGGTGTTTACAGTGGTGGTGGTGGTGTTTACAGTGGTGGTGGTGATGGTGTTTACAGTGGTGTTGGTGATGGTGTTTACAGTGGTGTTGGTGATGGTGTTTACAGTGGTGGTGCTGATGGTTTTTACAGTGGTGATGATGGTAATTACAGTAGTGGTGATAGTGTTTACAGTGGTGGTGTTGGTGTTTACAGTGGTGGTGGTGATGGTTTTTACAGTGGTGATGGTGATAGTGTTTACAGTGGTGGTGGTGATGGTGTTTACAGTGGTGGTGGTGATAGTGTTTACAGTGGTGGTGGTGTTGGTGTTTACAGTGGTGGTGGTGATGGTGTTTACAGTGGTGGTGGTGATAGTGTTTACAGTGATGGTGATGATGGTAATTACAGTGGTGGTGATGGTTTTTACAGTGGTGATGGTGGTAATTACAGTAGTGGTGATAATGTTTACAGTGGTGGTGGTGATGGTGTTTACAGTGGTGGTGATAGTGTTTACAGTGGTGGTGATGGTGTTTACAGTGGTGGTGATAGTGTTTACAGTGGTGGTGATGGTGTTTACAGTGGTGGTGATGGTGTTTACAGTGGTGGTGATAGTGTTTACAGTGGTGGTGATGGTGTTTACAGTGGTGGTGATGGTGTTTACAGTGGTGGTGGTAGTGTTTACAGTGGTGGTGATAGTGTTTACAGTGGTGGTGATAGTGTTTACAGTGGTGGTGATGGGAACCAGGGGTCTCCAAGTCTACAACACAAATATACAGATTGTATTTACTATCAAACCCACCAGTGAACCTACATGGCAGTGTTTATATGGAACGTTGATAAAAATCTGAAAATAATAATTAAATCTTTAAGCTTTTAAAGGATGATGTCTGGTTCCATTCACCACCACTGTGTGCAATTCTGACTTCCAAAGTTTCTTAATGATTTGATGGGAACCAAGGGCCTCCATGTGTACCACACAAAAATACACATTGTATTTACTATCAAACGAACCAGTGAAGCTACACGTGTCTTCTGAGTCTACCACTAACCACCATACTGACCACTACACCACCATACTAACCACTACACCACCGTACTGACCACTACACCACCATACTAACCACTACCACCGTACTAACCACTACACCACCATACTGACCACTACACCACCATACTAACCACTATACCACCGTACTAACCACTACACCACCGTACTAACCACTACACTACCATACTGACCACTACACCACCGTACTAACCACTACACCACCGTACTAACCACTACACCACCGTACTGGCCACTACACCACCGTACTGACCACTATACCACCGTACTAACCACTACACCACCGTACTAACCACTACACCACCATACTAACCACTACATCACCGTACTGACCACTACACCACCATACTGACCACTACACCACCGTACTGACCACTACACCACCGTACTAACCACTACACCACCATACTAACCACTACACCACCATACTAACCACTACATCACCGTACTAACCACTACACCACAGTACTAACCACTACACCACCGTACTAACCACTACACCACCGTACTAACCACTACACCACCATACTAACCACTACACCACCATACTAACCACTATACCACCATACTAACCACTACACCACCATACTAACCACTACACTAACATACTAACCACTATACCACCATACTAACCACTACACCACCATACTAACCACTACACCACCATACTAACCACTACACTACCATACTAACCACTATACCACCATACTAACCACTACACCACCATACTAACCACTATACCACCATACTAACCACTACACCACCGTACTAACCACTACACCACCATACTAACCACTAACCGAACTCGCACTGAAGGACTCCGTTTACATCTCAACCAGCAGAGATTTTGAAACATCAGTGGAGTCGCCCTTAAACAGCAAGGACACCAGCCAGAAAATAAACAAGCAAATAAATAAATAAATAAATAGATAGATAAATAAAATCCCTGTAAACAGGAGCCAAAGGTGGCCTGTTTTGTTTTTAATCCACTGATTGGCACCGTCCTCCTGGGACGAACACCAAACCCACCAAATGGAAAAATGTAATCAGCTCATCCGGCTCCATATCAGTCCCACGGGAGGTGAACACGACACGCTGAAACACTCCAGAGTGTTCATAATACACACATTAGAGAAGAACCACACACACACGATCAGCCAGAACATTAGAACCACCTCACTGTCCACTGTATCAGCTCCACTGACCATACAGGACCTCCACTCACTGTCCACTGTATCAGCTCCACTGACCATACAGGACCTCCACTCACTGTCCACTGTATCAGCTCCACTGACCATACAGGACCTCCACTCACTGTCCACTGTATCAGCTCCACTGACCATACAGGGGCTCCACTCACTGTCCACTGTATCAGCTCCACTGACCATACAGGACCTACACTCACTGTCCACTGTATCAGCTCCACTGACCATACAGGACCTCCACTCACTGTCCACTGTATCAGCTCCACTGACCATACAGGACCTACACTCACTGTCCACTGTATCAGCTCCACTGACCATACAGGACCTCCACTCACTGTCCATTGTATCAGCTCCACTGACCATACAGGACCACCACTCACTGTCCACTGTATCAGCTCCACTGACCATACAGGACCTCCACTTACAGACTGTAGTTCATCTGATTCTTTGTATACTTTATTACTCTGTTCTTTAATGATCAGGACCCCCACAGGACCCCCACAGAGCAGATACTATCAGGGAGGTGGGTCATTCTCAACACTGCAGTTAATGTGTGTTGTGCTGGCGGGAGTGGATCAGACGCAGCAGTGCTGCTGCTGGAGTGTTTAAACACTGTGTCCACTCACTGTCCACTCTATTAGACACTCCTACTACTTGCTGGTCCACCTTGTAGATGTAAAGTTGCGCTTCAGTTTATACCAGGAGACTCACAGTGGCTGTGTCTCAAATCCTAGTGAGCTCCCTACATAGGCAGCATTTTACATCATAGTATGCGCTCCTGACATGTAGACTGTCCCAATACTTACATACCTTAAACATACTGTCTACTGAGGAACCTTATTTAGACCTGATTTTAAGAAAGTATCGAACTCTTCCTCAGCCACTAAAACAATCCCATGATGCACCGCAGGCTAATCTAGGAGCAGTGAAGTGGTTTTAAAATGTGAGTTATTTTGATTCTCTGGAGTTTTAATGTGTTTCTGGTCATATAATCACACAGAACAGTATTTTATTATCAACTCTGTAACGAGTCCTTCACCATTTACACTTTATACTCCAGACATTAGCATTTATGCTAGCAGATTTTTTTAGGCTATTGTTTTGGATGCTGGCTGGTAACTTAGCAACCAGCTAAACCACCGGTGGCGTGCTGCAGTGGGGGGAACAAGCGGTGACGCAGTCTCTCTCTAACTAGAGCGTCTCAGTAATCTGTTTACACACTCACTACCTAGACAGCCTACTTACACACTCACTACCTAGACAGCCTACTTACACACTCACTACCTAGACAACCTACTTACACACTCACTACCTAGACAGCCTACTTACACACCCACTACCTAGACAGCCTACTTACACACTCACTACCTAGACAGCCTACTTACACACCCACTACCTAGACAGCCTACTTACACACTCACTACCTAGACAGCCTACTTACACACTCCCTACCTAGACAGCCTACTTACACACTCACTACCTAGACAGCTTACTTACACACTCACTACCTAGACAACCTACTTACACACTCACTACCTAGACAGCCTACTTACACACCCACTACCTAGACAGCCTACTTACACACTCACTACCTAGACAGCCTACTTACACACCCACTACCTAGACAGCCTACTTACACACTCACTACCTAGACAGCCTACTTACACACTCCCTACCTAGACAGCCTACTTACACACTCAGTAGGGTTTGAGACACAGCCATTGAGTCTCAAAAACATGGTGTTGAAGTTCTGGACTGGGGTGGTCGGCCCATCGTTCTGAGAACAGTATCCGTGTCTACCTTTCTCAGTGAGAAGCTTCTTGAACAGTTACACATCCTTTCAGACCCCACAGTGTTGAGGTATCTTCTCACAGGTCCACAGTGTACATATAGGGTGTCTCAAATCCTAGTGAGTGCTGAGAATGACCCACCTCCCGAATAGTAGCTACAAACCAAGACCGTATCCGTATGACGTGTGGTGTTTCGAGGGCAGGGAAGCGATCCAGGAGGACGGAGGAGGCTCACCATCACGCCCTCGGCCTTCGAGGAGCTACTCGACTGCAGCAGGGGCGACTGAGGAGTCGAGAGTCAGCGGACGCTGCGTGTAAACAGGCGAGCTCTCCTGCGGTACGCTCCGAGCAGCAGCAGCAGGCCTGGTGGGGGACTGCGCTAACGAGCGTTTGAGTGAACACATGGGGGAGTGTTTACTGAGCACTGAGAGCATCATTAACTGCTGCATGGTGTGTGTTCCTGCAGGACAGAGGACACAAACACCAACACACACACACACAAACACACACACTGGGCACAAGTACGCACGTATGTCGGACATTTTCTCTTTATTTCAAAATCAACAGCGAGTGCACACTGACCAGTTCATTAACAGCAAGCTGAGTTTCCAAAATACAAAATACCCACTCTAGGGACAAAAGTATGTGGACAGCTGACCATCAAACCTATGTGAGCTGGCTTATTCCCAAAACCATGGGTGATTTTGTGTGTCTGTGGAAGTTTGTGGGTGAGGTCAGACTCTGATGGTAGACGAGAAATGACCATTAGGGACCCTATATGGTCAAGAGTACCACATTAATAGGTGTCCTCTTTAACACCATCCCCTTCCCCGGATGGACAATTTTGGAGTGCGTCTGTGGGAATTTGTGCACATTCAAGCATTTGTGAGCTCACACACTGATGGTGGACGGGACTTGACCAGTCCTTTAATGTCAGACTTCATTTGCAATATGCACTACATGGCCAAAAGTATGTGGACAGCTGACCATTAAACCTATGTGAGCTTGCTGGACATCTTATTCCCAAAGCCATAAACGATTTTGAGTCAAAAGAGCTTTTGTGAGGTCGAACTCTGATGGTGGACGAGACTTGACCAGTCCCTAAATATCAGACTTAGGGTCCCAAACAACAGACTTAGAGACCCTGTATGGCCAAAAGTACAACATTAATATGGAGTTTAACAGCATCTGCATGCTGTCAGTGATACACAGCTGATACAGAGTCAGTGCCCCTTGGACAGCTGATGCAGAGTCAGTGCTACTTACACAGCTGATCCAGAGTCAGTAATACCTAAACAGCTGATCCAGAGTCAGTGATACTTACACAGCTGATACAGAGTCAGTGCTGCTTACACAGCTGATACAGAGTCAGTGATACTTAAACAGCTGATCCAGAGTCAGCGCTACTTACACAGCTGATACAGAGTCAGTGATACTTACACAGCTGATACAGAGTCAGTGATACTTAAACAGCTGATCCAGAGTCAGCGATACTTACACAGCTGATCCAGAGTCAGCGCTACTTACACAGCTGATACAGAGTCAGTGATACTTAAACAGCTGATACAGAGTTAGTGATACTTACACAGCTGATCCAGAGTCAGCGATACTTACACAGCTGATCCAGAGTCAGTGTTACTTACACAGCTGATCCAGAGTCAGTGCTACTTACACAGCTGATCCAGAGTCAGCGCTACTTACACAGCTGATACAGAGTCAGTGATACTTACACAGCTGATCCAGAGTCAGCGATACTTACACAGCTGATCCAGAGTCAGCGCTACTTACACAGCTGATACAGAGTCAGTGATACTTAAACAGCTGATACAGAGTTAGTGATACTTACACAGCTGATCCAGAGTCAGCGATACTTACACAGCTGATCCAGAGTCAGCGATACTTACACAGCTGATCCAGAGTCAGCGCTACTTACACAGCTAATACAGACAGAGTCAGTGATACTTACACAGCTGATACAGAGTCAGTGACACTTAAATAGCTGATACAGAGTCAGTAATACACAGCTGATCCAGAGTCAGTGCTACTTACACAGCTAATCCAGAGTCAGTGATACTTACACAGCTGATCCAGAGTCAGTGCTACTTACACAGCTAATCCAGAGTCAGTGATACTTACACAGCTGATACAGAGTCAGTGATACTTACACAGCTGATACAGAGTCAGTGACACTTAAATAGCTGATACAGAGTCAGTAATACACAGCTGATCCAGAGTCAGTGCTACTTACACAGCTGATACAGAGTCAGTGATACTTACACAGCTGATACAGAGTCAGTGACACTTAAATAGCTGATACAGAGTCAGTAATACACAGCTGATCCAGAGTCAGTGCTACTTACACAGCTGATCCAGAGTCAGTGATACTTACACACCTGATACAGAGTCAGTGATACTTACACAGCTGCTGAGTCAGTGCGCTACTTAGGCCGCTCGCTGGGTTTGGAGACAGACCCCGTATAGTTATTCCTTGTATTTCTGGGCTCAAACCAAATCCATTATCATACAAACCACAAAGCATATTCATTACAGTCCTTACCGTCGTGATTTAGGTTCCTCAGATGTGCTTTATAGACTCTGTCCTCCTTAAAATAAATGAATTTGTCCTTAAAATAAATCAACGTGTCAATGCAGTGCGTATATTGTACTCCGTTTGTACCATAAGCGGCATAATAATTTGAATATCCTTCACGTTCGAGGGCCTGATTGATGGCCGTGGTTTCTATATATTCAGCTCATTCCGTAAGTCCACTCCGTCGGGGTTACGCGGTTATGGGAGAAGGTTTTCATATTTACGGCAGCATCAGTCACCGAATTCTTCTTTAAAACCCGACAGCGTTCCAGCTGCCAAACTCCTCTGGAGGGAATATTAATAGAAGGTCTTTTAAGAAGGTTCTCGCACCTTACAGCTTTTCATTAGCGGCTAATTTGGCCTCGAAGCTGAAAGGCGCGAGTAAGAGGCGACTGCTGGCAGCTTTGTAGCCTTGAGAATAAGACAAGCAGCTTCTTTCACAGCGCAGCATCAGCACCTCTCAGATCAGACGCTGCTGTTAAGTTCAGACGCTGACACGGATCTAAATCCACTGATTCAATATTCAAATATATCAAAATACTCCCATCATTCCATTCAGCAAATCTTCATTCCAGTCCAGTAAACTGTTCTGAGTAGTCTTTTACTCGGGACTGACAGTAACGAGGGTGACTGTAATGAGTTTGACACAAACAGTAACAGGTTTAACAGTAACAGCAGTGGCAGTATGGGCTTTGACAATAACAGGACTGACAGTAACGAGGGTGACTGTAATGAGTTTGACACAAACAGTAACAGGTTTAACAGTAACAGCAGTGGCAGTATGGGCTTTGACAATAACAGGACTGACAGTAACGAGGGTGACTGTAATGAGTTTGACACAAACAGTAACAGGTTTAACAGTAACAGCGGTGGCAGTATGGGCTTTGACAATAACAGGACTGACAGTAACAGGGTTGACTTCTTTAGTATTTAGTTTTGAGCAGACTGAGTTAGCAAACAGGTCTGATAGTAACAGTGTTGAATTATTTTGCATTTATTTTTGAGCTGACTAAGATGTTTTTTGGCTTATGGAGATGAAACCAGCATTTGTTAGCAAAATTACAGACAATAACGGGACTGACAATAATAACAGGTGTGATGTTAACGGGTTTGACTGTGACAGAGTAGACAATAACAGGTTTGACAGTAACAGAGTTCACAGTAACAGTAGTGACAGTAATGGATTTGACAGTAACAGAGTTGACTTTTTTAGCATTTTTTTTTAGCCGACTAAGATAAGTTTTTTGGTACGTGGTTATGAAGATGAGTTTGGTGGCAGTCTAAAACAAGCATTAGTAAGTAATATTAGTAATACTAACAGAGTGACATTGACAGGATTGACAGTTACAGGACTGACAGTAGCAGGTTTACCAGTAACAGCGGTGACAATATAGGGTTTGACAATCACAGAACTGACAGTAACATCATTGACTTCTTTAGCATTTAGTTTTGAGCCGGCTAAGAGACAGTTTTTATATGGAGGTGAGTTAATCTAAATGTTACAGACAATAACAGGGTGACAGTAACAGGACTGACAGTAAAAGGTTTAACAGTAACAGATTTGAGAGGACAGTAACTGGAGTGACAGTAATGGGATGGAAAATAACATGACTGACAATAACAGGTTTGACAGTAAAGAGGATGACATACATGGGTTTGATAGTAACAGGTCTGATAGTAACAGGGTTGACTTCCTTAGCATTTAGTTTAGAGCCGAATGAGAGACGCTTTACGGTGGTGAGTTTGGTGGAAATTTAAAACCAGCATTTATTAGTAATGTTACAGACAATAACAGAGTGACACTAACAGGACTGACAGTAACAGGTTTGAGAGGACAGTAACTAGAGTGACAGTAATGGGTTGGACAGTAACAGAACTGACAGTAACAGATTGGACAGTAACAGGACTGACAGTAACAGGTTTGAGAGGACAGTAACTGGAGTGACAGTAACAAATTGGACAGTAACAGGACTGACAGTAACAGGTTCGAGAGGACAGTAACTGGTGTGACAGTAATGGGTTTTACAGTAACAGGACTGACAATAACAGGTCTGATTATTACGGGTTGATTTTTTTAGCATTTAGTTTAACGTTTCTGGACACGTGTTATGGAGATGATTTTGGTGACCCAAAAACCAGCATTAGTTAATAATGTTAGAAACAATAACAGGGTGACGTTAACATGACTGACAATAACATAACTGACAGTAACAGGTTTAACAGTAATAGTGGTGACAGTATTGGGTTTGGCGATAACTGGACTGATAGTAACAGGGTTGACTTTCTTAGCATTTCATTTTGAGCCTAATGAGAGATGCTTTTGGACACGAGTTACGGAGGTGAAATTGGTGGAAATTCAAAACCAGCTATTGTTAGCAATGTTACAGACAATAACAGAGTGACAGTAACAGGTTTGAGAGGACAGTAACTGGAGTGACAGTAATGGGTTGGACAGTAACAGGACTGACAATAACAGGTCTGATAGTTGCAGGTTTTTTTAGCATTTAGTCTAATGTTTTTGGACATGCGTTACGGAGATGACTTTGGTGATCCAAAACCAGCATTAGTTAGTAATGTTATCATCTCCGGGCCCACAAATTAGAGAAGCGGATGTCAGGCATGCCTTGGCTGCGTCTGGGCTGATGAACAGTGTGAATTAGAGTTTTTGCTGAGCTGCTCCTGTGACTGAGTAAGTTTGAGTCGGGTGAACTTGAGGAAAGTCGCACAAGCAGTTAATAACGTTCTCATTACCGCACACTGAAGGAAATCCTGATGTGAACTCCTGGCCAGCGTCGGTACGTGTGCTGGGTGTCCAGGACCTGGACCAGGCCTACTTTCAGAAAACTGTCAATCAAGATCTCAAAGACAAACCCAGCTCGTACTGAGGACACGGGCTGCTGGCTTGGCTCAGCAGAAGCAGTAAGAGCTTACGCAGCAACACGTCTTCTCTCAGACGGAGACGAACAGCAAAGCACCTTAACGCGAGCGTCTCCAGCGCTGATCTCTCGCACATCTTAACTGTAGAGAATCGACCCAATCCGCGGCGCCGTCACGTGACGCCGTGTTAAACGGAAGCGGCAGAATGACGATTGTCTGTATCCATTGACAGTCGACGCTTTTTAAGTGTTAAATCTGGATGAGAAATCAGCCGGCATGTAGAAAAAGACGAATTGTGTGTGGCTCCATAATCCGTCACAGCAATTCCCGCACTGATCTTATTATACCGATTCGACAGTCGAGCTCGTCACACAGACGGAGAGATAGAGAGAGAAAGATTTACACCCCCCCACAAAAAAAAGACGAGGGGAAAAAAATGACACGCAGAATAAATAACACAGAAATGCTTTCATTTGAAAGCTGTGTTCTTCCATCAAACGCCAGCGTCTTCCGGATGCATAAATAATATAGTAATAAGAATCACCGCTCGGCCGTTTCATATTCATAACAATCTGAGCTGCATTTGTAAGCACGTCTGGATTCCATGCATCCGAAATGACACTTTAATCCTTCTTCTCCTGCCCACCAGATAAGGAGAAACCTTCGCCTCATCTGTTTCTCGCCACCGAAATGTCGGTGGGAGAACTTATGGAGGAGATAAATCAAGGAAAGGCCGCTTCTGGAGGGCCTGGAATAAAGTAGCTCGAACAATGTTGTGGAAATGAACACCCAATGTTTTCGTGGCGGGCTTGAAGTGGAATAATAAACCACTCGTTTTCAAGAGAGAGAGAGAGAGAGAGAGAGAGAGAGAGAGAGGGTGAGAAAGAGAAAGAGAGAGAGAGAGAGAGAGAGAGAGAGGGAGAGAAAGAGAGAGAGAGTAAAAAAAATAATTTAAGGCTGCCGTTAGTAGCTAAAGAACCCGGTTAGATCATTTGAGGCTGCTGTTAGTAGCTAACAAACCTGGTTAGATCATTTGAGGCTGCCGTTAGTAGCTAAAGAACCTGGTTAGATCATTTAAAGCAGCCGCTAGTAGCTAAAGAACCCGGTTGGATCATTTAAAGCAGCCGCTAGTAGCTAAAGAACCCGGTTGGATCATTTGAGGCTGCCGTTAGTAGCTAAAGAACCCGGTTAGATCATTTGAGGCAGCCGTTAGTAGCTAAAGAACCCGGTTGGATCATTTGAGGCTGCCGTTAGTAGCTAAAGAACCCGGTTAGATCATTTGAGGCTGCTGTTAGTAGCTAAAGAACCCGGTTAGATCATTTGAGGCTGCTGTTAGTAGCTAAATAACCCTGTTTGATCATTTAAAGCAGCCGCTAGTAGCTAAAGAACCCGGTTAGATCATTTGAGGCTGCTGTTAGTAGCTAAAGAACCCGGTTAGATCATTTAAGGCTGCCGTTAGTAGCTAAAGAACCCGGTTAGATCATTGAGGCTGCCGTTAGTAGCTAAAGAAGCCGGTTAGATCATTTGAGGCTGCCGTTAGTAGCTAAAGAACCCGGTTAGATCATTGAGGCAGCCGTTAGTAGCTAAAGAACCCGGTTAGATCATTGAGGCTGCCGTTAGTAGCTAAAGAACCCGGTTAGATCATTTGAGGCTGCCGTTAGTAGCTAAAGAACCCGGTTAGATCATTGAGGCTGCCATTAGTAGCTAAAGAACCCGGTTAGATCATTTGAGGCTGCCGTTAGTAGCTAAAGAACCCGTTTAGATCATTGAGGTTGCCGTTAGTAGCTAAAGAACCCGGTTAGATCATTTGAGGCTGCCGTTAGTAGCTAAAGAACCTGCTTAGATCATTTAAAGCAGCCGCTAGTAGCTAAAGAACCCGGTTAGATCATTTGAGGCTGCTTTTAGTAGCTAAAGGACCCGGTTAGATCATTTGAGGCTGCTGTTAGTAGCTAAAGAACCCGGTTAGATCATTTGAGGCTGCCGTTAGTAGCTAAAGAACCCGGTTAGATCATTTGAGGCTGCTGTTAGTAGCTAAAGAACCCGGTTAGATCATTTGAGGCTGCTGTTAGTAGCTAAAGAACCCTGTTTGATCATTTAAAGCAGCCGCTAGTAGCTAAAGAACCCGGTTAGATCATTTGAGGCTGCTGTTAGTAGCTAAAGAACCCCACTAAATCATTTAAGGCAGCTGGAACTACATATTGTTCAAGACATGATCTACTTCTTTCACAATAAGATACTCATGTTACTTTGTATTGTATGTATGATTATTTACATCTGTTCTAATCAGATCTGCTGTTCTTACTGGTGATCTGACACTTATTGATCAGATGAAGTAAAAGGAATTGCTGGATTTGGGTGATGTGGACCGAGTTTAGTGAGTATATACTAAACCGCTTCTGGAGGGCCTAGAATAAAGTAGCTGGAACAATGTTGTGGAAATGAACACCCAATGTTTTTGTCCACGGCTTGAAGTGGAATAACAAACCACTCGTTTTCAAAAGAAAGAAAGAGAGAAAGAGAGAAAGAGACAGAGAGAGAGAGACAGAGAGGAAGAGAGAGAGAGAGAGAGAGAGAAAGAGAGAAAGAGAGAGAGAGAGAGAGAGAGGAAGAGAGAGAGAGAGAGAGAGACAGAGAGGAAGAGAGAGAGAGAGAGAGAGAGAGAGAGAGAAAGAGAGAGAGAGAGAGAGAGAGGAAGAGAGAGAGAGAGAGAGAGTAAAAACATACACTTCTTTGTTCTCGTCAAGGCTGTTCACGTTGTTACAGGCAGATAAAGCTGCTTTATCTCTGTGGCTGCTCCAACAGCAGCCAGCGTGCCCCAGGGACTCTGCTCAGACTGTGCGAGGTCACAGGGTTGGGCTGACCATTTAAATGCGGGTGGTGGGGGTGGCACTCCAAACTCAAAGGCGAGGGCAGAGAACGCAGGAGGATGTTGAAGGAGATGGCAGACGAAGATGCCTGACAGGCAGCCAGTCATGAGGACCAGCCAGCAGAGCTGCCATCGAGCAGAGCTTCAAGCAGGTGCCGGTGGTTGGATGAGGCTGAGAGTCAGAGCTGAAGTGCACTTATTTAGCACACTTGCTGGTGTCTACAGGGCAGCCTCTACAGCTTCCTCCATTCAAGGTGGAGGGATACTTGCTGCAGGGCACTGTGAGGCAAAATAGTCCCCAAAGAATATGAGTTATTTTCCAGATTTCACCATCATCAACATTCATATAAACTCAGAAGATACGTGTAGGTTCACTGATGGGTTTGATAGTAAATACAATATTTATATTTGTGTATATTTGTATATTTGTGTTGTAGACATGAAGACCCCTGGTTCCCATCACCACCACTGTAAACACCATCACCACCACTGTAAACACCTTCACCACCACTGTAAACACCATCACCACCACTGTAAACACCATCACCACCATTGTAAACACCATCACCACCACTACTGTAAACACCAACACCACCACTGTACACACCATTACCACCACTGTAAACACCTTCACCACCTCTGTAAACACCATCACCACCACCACTGTAAACATCATCACCACCACCACTGTAAACACCATCACCACCATTGTAAACACCATCACCACCACCACCACTGTAAACACCATCACCACCACCACTGTAAACACCATCACCACCATTGTAAACACCATCACCACCACCACTGTAAACACCATCACCACCACCACTGTAAACACCTTTGTAAACATGCACTGTAAACTACATCACCACCACTGTAAACTACATCACCACCACTATAAACATCATCAGAACCATTTCACACCTGAATCTCTTTGTTTACATCCCAAATATTCAATTCTGTGGAAATTTTGAAACTTGACTAACTTTATAATTTTCCAAAATCCAAAGTAGCTAAAGATAGATAGATAGATAACCTGGTTAGATCATTTAAGGCAGCCACTAATAGCTAAAGAACCCAGCTAGCTCATTTAAGGCAGCCGCAATAGCTATAAAACCTAGTTAGATAATTTAGGTAGCTGCAAGTAGGTAACAAACCTAGCTATATCATTGAAGGCAGCTACTAGTAGCAAAATAGCCTGGGTAAATCATTTAAGGCAGCCGCTAGTAGCTAACAAACCCAGTTAGATCATTTCAGGCAGCCACTAGCAACTAAAGAACCCGGTTAGATCATTTAAGGTTAGCCACTAGTAGCTAACAAATCCAGCTAGATAATTTAAGGTTAGCCACTAGTAGCTAACAAATCCAGCTAGATAATTTAAGGTTAGCCACTAGTAGCTAACAAATCCAGCTAGATCATTTAAGGTTAGCCACTAGTAGCTAACAAATCCAGCTAGATCATTTAAGGTTAGCCACTAGTAGCTAACAAATCCAGCTAGATCATTGAAAGCAGCCTCTTGTAGCTAAAGAACCCGGTTAGATCATTTAAGTTTAGCCACTAGTAGCTAACAAACACAGTTAGATCATTTAATGCAGCCTCAATAGCTAACAAACCCAGTTAGATCACAAGGCAGTCTCTTGTAGCTAAAGAGCCTGGTTAGATAATTTAAGGTTAGCCACTAGTAGCTAACACATCCAGCTAGATCATTGAAAGCAGTCTCTTGTAGCTAAAGAACCTGGTTAGATCATTTAAGGTTAGCCACTAGTAGCTAACAAATCCAGCTAGATCATTTAAGGTTAGCCACTAGTAGCTAACAAATCCAGCTAGATCATTTAAGGCAGCCGCTAGTAGCTTAAGAACCCAGCTAGATCTCTTTGTTTAAGATATTATCTACTTCTTTCAGGATAAGATATTCATGTTACTTTGTATTGTATGTATGATTATTTACATCTGTTCTAATCAGATCTGCTGTTCTTACTGGTGAACATACACTGATAGATCAGATAAAGTAAAAGGAATTGCTGGATTTGGGTGATGTGGATCGAGTTTAGTGAGTATATACTAAACCAGGCTGCTGAAGACTCTGGTATGAGGAAAGCAGAGTGCCATGAGATGGTAAGACATGCAAGTCACGGTGCTCCAGAGGGCAAAACATAAAAGTGCTGGCCCACTTCAAGCGCGGCTTCTGTGGTCAGAAACGTTCCCAATCTGGTTGGAGACGAGGTGGCGAGTCGATTAAAGTGAAGAGCCGAGATGGTAATCCATTTCCCAGTAGCGAGAGTGACCACTTGAAGCTTATGAAGGACACGCTCAAGTGTCCTTTAACTAGGCCCCTTCCATCACACATGCACAGCGGCCCGTCGGGACGGAGTATCGGTGGAGGACAAGACTCTCCGCCCCCTCCACTCTCCACTCGGAGAGATGAGTTAACTGTGGCTTCCAATCATCAAGGGCTTCCGCTGCCACAAGCCAGGAGAACTATTACCACTTGTGCTTTTAGCAGCTATGCATGGTGCGACTGCAGGTCACTTTCACCCCAGAGGTCCGGCTCCAAGCATAAGGGGCAGTGAGACACCCGTAGCCTACAAAACGTAATTATTTATTGACCGCTAGTTCCAGCATGACCATTTATTTACCACTCTTTACTGAGCATGCTGTCATATTTAACATTCTGTATACGTAAGATCAGCCATTAAAGGAGCAATATGTAATTTTGTTGCTCAAAATATTCCTAAATAGACCACATGTATCAACATCATGTAAAGAAATACCAGTTTTGACGGTATCATGTATTATGTTGCATCAATATCTTCTGTAGCTAGCATGCTATAAAGTTAATGCTGGCCTGTCTTGTTGTGTAGTACCACTTTGTACCTGAAGAGGTGATAGTGAGTCACTGTAATACCACTTTGTACCTGAAGAGGTGATAGTGAGTAACTGTAGTACCACTTTGTACCTGAAGAGGTGATAGTGAGTCACTGTAACACCGCTTTGTACCTGAAGAGGTGATAGTAAGTCACTGTAGTACCACTTTGTACCTGAAGAGGTGATAGTAAGTCACTGTAGTACCACTTTGTACCTGAAGAGGTGATAGTGAGTCACTGTAGTACCACTTTGTACCTGAAGAGGTGATAGTGAGTCACTGTAGTACCACTTTGTACCTGAAGAGGTGATAGTGAGTAACTGTAGTACCACTTTGTACCTGAAGAGGTGATAGTAAGTCACTGTAGTACCACTTTGTAAATAAAGAGGTGATAGTGGGTCAATGTAGTTCCACTTTGTACCTGAGGAGGTGATAGTGAGTCACTGTAGTACCACTTTGTACCTGAGGAGGTGATAGTGAGTCACTGTAGTACCACTTTGTACCTGAGGAGGTGATAGTGAGTCACTGTATTGTGGAGTAGAATCAGTCCAACATGTGAGGATGAGGAAGTAGTGCTGCCCTGATCTCATCATTTAAGGCAGCCAATAGCTGAAGAACCTTCCAGTCTTAGAAGTCCAGTCTTAGAAGTTTGGTTCTGCTTCTGGAGTGGTCACTCCATTGTTCTCAGAACACCAGCAGCTCAGTGAAGACTTCTTGACAGATAAACAACCTTTCAGACCTGTTCTCGGTTCCTCTCAGTGGTTCCACCACATGATGGTATGAGCACGTCAGTGGTTCCTCCTCATGCTCCTTGGGAATTTCTTATCTGATCGTTCCTGGAAAGCATTCCTGGAAAGCAATTCGTGGATGAAACTGGACTGAGCGGAAGCAAATTAAACCGCTGACCGGGCCTGATGGGGCGAGCACTCTTGTGGTGGTTAGTACCAACTCTGTCCCGCTCTTTGGGTCATTAATCTCCGGTCTGTGGGTTGTGAGGTCACCCGGTTGACACCAAGACAGATTATGGGCCCTGTCCCCAATACATCAGACGACCAAGGGGGGTATTTTATCACACTTTCTGTCCCAGGGGACCAGAGGGGGGAGGGGGCGGGGTACCAACACGCGCTCCGCCGCCAACGGGCACTCGAGAGCCCAAACCTAGCCAAGGTCGTTTTCTCTCTCTTTCTCTCTCTTTCTCCCTCATCGCTCACTCTGTCTCACACTCAGACTCTCTCACATACACACCAGCATCACCGGGACGTGAGCGTGCGAGAACGAATGAAGCCAAGGTTGAGAATCCCCCTATGAGAGCATGACACATGTGAGGAGGACGGATGTCTTCCCAGAATATAATGCAATGACCGAGACACTAGAGGCCAGAGAGTCAGAGAGAGATAGAGGGAGAGAGAGAGAGAGACAGAGACAGAGAAAGAGAGACAGAGAGAAATATAACACTGCCCCATTGAGCCTTATAAGAAACTATAACACAGTTTATATACAATACCTACATTTAGAGTTATACACTCAACCTAATGAGAAACTGTAACTCAGTTTATATACAATACCTACAT
>CM038718.1:39964420-39991920 GCA_021613375.1 Megaleporinus macrocephalus
GTGTCAGTAGAGCTTTTACACTTTATTATTAAATACTAATCAGTATTAATAGAGTAAGTAGAGCTTTTACACTTTATTATTAAATATTAATCAGTATTAATAGAGTAAGTAGTGTTTTTACACTTTATTATTAAATATTAATCAGTATTAATAGAGTAAGTAGTGCTTTTACACTTTATTATTAAATATTAATCAGTATTAATAGAGTAAGTAGAGCTTTTACACTTTATTATTAAATATTAATCAGTATTAATAGAGTAAGTAGAGCTTTTACACTTTATTATTAAATATTAATCAGTATTAATAGAGTAAGTAGAGCTTTTACACTTTATTATTAAATACTAATCAGTATTAATAGAGTAAGTAGAGCTTTTACACTTTATTATTAAATATTAAACAGTATTAATAGAGTAAGTAGTGTTTTTCATACGTCAGTGTGTTTATTTAACTCTTTCCAAGCTTCTCCTAAACAACCCAGTATTATTATCAGTTCTCATCTAATACCTGCTTTGACTGCTCAGTACTTCATTAAGATAAATCAAGATTTGCTGCTGAAGGAACTGAACACATTCATACAATGTCTGGGGCGTCCAGGAGAAATCTGGAACCTAACTTTGTTCTTCAAACTGGATCAAGATCTGATCTACTTCTCTCACAATAACATATTCATGATACTTTGTATTGTATGTCTGATTATTTACATCTGTTCTAATCAGATCTGTTGTTCTTATCAGACACTTACTGATCAGATAAAGGCTTTTACACTCTCAGCTTTAGTGGCCTCAGACTTGATCACGGTGGTGTTTATGGAGCTTTAGGCTGTTTAGGTTCTGGAGCTCTACATATCGCTGTGATAATGATTTAAAAGCTTATCCAGCATCCACCGCCTCCATCCCGGCAGCGATGCTGACCAATCCCAAAGGAGCGCTTGTGAATTATTTACTCCGCCTGAAGCTGCTGTGTCTCTCTCTGACCCATTTTCAGCAATGCACGCCGTCAACCCTCACCTGCCCGGCTCAAGGACAGGTGGCAGGCAGGAGAACACCTGCAGCCCTCGACCTCGATCTACATTCTGCTTTTAACTTCACGACTTTCGCAACTCAGTCGAGCTTTACTGGCCAGATCACATCAACGGTCAGATTATATTCATGTCCAGATTTTCACTGAGCTGCTGTGAGCTTTTAAAGGTTCCACAGACTCTAAACCCATATATACACTGTAATATAGAGTACTACTGAGAGTTCAGTACTCAGAACTGTAAACATGTAACACTGTTATATAGTGTAACAGAGAGAGTTCAGTACTCAGAACTGTAAACCTGTAATAACACTGTTATATAGTGTAATAGCGAGAGTTCAGTACTCAGAACTGTAAACCTGTAACACTGTAATATAGTGTAACAGAGAGAGTTCAGTACTCAGAACTGTAAACCTGTAATAACACTGTTATATAGTGTACTACTGAGAGTTCAGTACTCAGAACTGTAAACCTGTAATAACACTGTTATATAGTGTAACAGTGAGAGTTCAGTACTCAGAACTGTAAACCTGTAATAACACTGTTATATAGTGTACTACTGAGAGTTCAGTACTCAGAACTGTAAACCTGTAATAACACTGTTATATAGTGTAACAGTGAGAGTTCAGTACTCAGAACTGTAAACCTGTAATAACACTGTTATATAGTGTAATAGTGAGAGTTCAGTCCTCAGAACTGTAAACCTGTAATAACACTGTTATATAGTGTAATAGTAAGAGTTCAGTACTCAGAACTGTAAACCTGTAATAACACTGTTATATAGTGTACTACTGAGAGTTCAGTACTCAGAACTTTAAACCTGTAATAACACTGTTATATAGTGTAATAGTGACTTCAGTACTTAGAACAGTAAACCTGTAATAACACTGTTATATAGTATAATAGTGAGAGTTCAGTACTCAGAACTGTAAACCTGTAATAACACTGTTATATAGTGTAATAGTGAGAGTTCAGTACTCAGAACCGTAAACCTGTAATAACACTGTTATATAGTGTAATAGCGAGAGTTCAGTACTCAGAACCGTAAACTGTAATAACGCTGTTATATAGTGTAATAGCGAGAGTTCAGTACTCAGAACCGTAACCCTGTAATAACGCTGTTATATATTGTAATAGCGAGAGTTCAGTACTCAGAACCGTAAACCTGTAATAACACTGTTATATAGTGTAATAGCGAGAGTTCAGTACTCAGAAGCGTAAACCTGTAATAACACTGTTATATATTGTAATAGCGAGTGTTCAGTACTCAGAACCGTAAACCTGTAATAACACTGTTATATAGTGTAGTAGTGAGAGTTCAGTACTCAGAACCGTAAACCTGTAATAACACTGTTATATAGTGTAATCGTGAGAGTTCAGCACTCAGAACTGTAAACCTGTAATAACCCTGTTATATAGTGTAATCGTGAGAGTTCAGTACTCAGAACTGTAAACCTGTAATAACACTGTTATATAGTGTAAAACTGAGAGTTCAGTACTTAGAACTGTAAACCTGTAATAACACTGTTATATAGTGTAATCGTGAGAGTTCAGTACTCAGAACTGTAAACCTGTAATAACCCTGTTATATAGTGTAATAGTAAGAGTTTAATACTCAGAACTGTGAACCTGTAATAACACTGTTATATAGTGTACTACTGAGAGTTCAGTACTCAGAACCGTAAACCTGTAATAACCCTGTTATATAGTGTAATCGTGAGAGTTCAGTACTCAGAACTGTAAACCTGTAATAACCCTGTTATATAGTGTAAAACTGAGAGTTCAGTACTTAGAACTGTAAACCTGTAATAACTGTAAGTTATTACAGTAGCAGCCATGCTGTGTGAGTGGATCACTGTGTGCTGGTTGAAGCAGATCATCTTAAACTGAAAGTTTCACAGAAACACCTTTAATCTACTTTTTGTTTGATGTTCAGATGAAAGAGAGTAGCTAGTACAGGTAACGTTAGATACGAGCAGCTCAGAGTAACTAGTATAGCTCACTAAATAGTATGAGGGTGGAGCTTATTTACAGAGGCTCATTTTGTTTGGTCTGTGTTGCTTCTGTGTGATCATTGTGGCGTCTTGCTGTAAACCAGCCAATCAAAGCAAAGCTTAGTGAATTATTCATGAGCTCAACAACAAAAGCAGTGTTTCATTGTAGGAGCTGATTGTAGGGAGTAAATAGGTGTGTCCAACTTGTCCAATCTCCAATTTTGTCTTTTTTTTTTCCACATCATTTGAACCCGACAACTTCCCTTTACATCGTGTGCAAATTTCAAGATGAGTGGACCAATAGAAATGCTCCAAAATAGCTTGGAAAAAAATCTAGTTCCATTGACTTACATTAAAATGAAGAGAGTTTTTGGGCTCTCCTGTAAAGTGTGGTGAGAACCTGAAAGTGTAGCAGGATCTATCCTACATAACAACAAGTTGCTGCATCCTATCTCTGTCCCGTCCTCGGGGATTATCCCGCAAGTCCTCCCCGTTCTTTAGAATAGCCTCCGCTCTCCTATGGCCTCCTTCGCTGCCCTGCATTATTTAACCTGCTCCAGTTGAGGCAGGTTGGCCGAGGCGGTGAGGCCCGGCGCCGTTAATATTTCATCTGCGCATAATTCAGCCGAGAGGTGTACGTTCGTCTGTCTGGCTGTCATGGGCCCAAACCGG
The DNA here is from genome assembly GCA_021613375.1 of Megaleporinus macrocephalus. NCBI lineage: Eukaryota > Metazoa > Chordata > Actinopteri > Characiformes > Anostomidae > Megaleporinus > Megaleporinus macrocephalus. The sequence continues at coordinate 39,968,104 of CM038718.1, forward strand.
AATCTTACCACCTTCACTTGCTCATTTACACGCCTCGCACGCTCACGACGAAGAGCAGCGCCGCATGTAAATGGCCACGTATAGGAATTCCATACGAACAGATGTCTCAAACCTCACCTCATTATAGAAACATCGGAGGAAGAACTCGGACATCTTCCCAGAACCAGCGCTGCACTGTCCACACCAGGGATGTCCTCTACTGAAAATATTGAGTATCACGATATTAAGTTTATTCAATTCAATAAAACACAGTACCGGTTTTTATTCAGTAGTTTACAAATTGATAATTTTGTGTTGTGGTTAAACCTCCTGACCACTGGAGGGCAGTGTTGTTATCTATCTAATATTTGGAGAGTTGAATGATCGTACTTGCATGGTGCTAACTGGCCTTTTATTAACTATTTGCAACATTAAATATACAAAATATCATCAAAACAAAAATAATAACTTTACAGGAGAGGCCAAAAACTCTCTTTACTTTCAATGTAAGTCAATGGAACCAGAATTCTTTCCAAGCCATTTCAGAGCATTTCTTTTGGTCCATTCATCATGAAATTTTCATACCATGGAAATGTCGGCTGTTGCATTTGTATAATGTAGAAAAATGAAAATAGTTAAAATATAAAATCTAAAATATAGATTTGTGATGTGACTATTGGGTGGAATTATAGTTTTTTATAATATTAACTTTATTTATAGCTTTATTTTCACTATATTAGTGAAAATAAGTGTTTAACTTCTATTGTGGCTAATAATTTTGTACAATATTAACTTATTTACCATTCGCCACATTAACATTTGTGCTACATTAACATTAGCATAGAAATTTCCTGTTAATTTCCAATTTGGAGCATTATTTAGTGGGAAGTGGGAAAAGTTTTGCTCTAACTCAGATTTTGGACTAGGCTTTATTAGCCTGATGCTAACTAGCCCTCAATACATTTTCAATAACTTATAATAACGTATAATTAAATATAATCAAATGTCATTTTTGGTCTACTGGCCCTCAATACCTTTTATTCGATATTTGCAGCGTTTAATATGCAAAATATTCAAAATATTCATATTAAGTGGAAATAGTATAAGATAGTATATACGAATTTTCTGTATATAAGTGCACAAGAAGTGATTAAATGTCTGTCTAACTTCCATTGTGGATAATAACTACAAGGTACAATGTTAACTAACTTACTATTACTAACATTTGCACAACATTAGCATTAGCATAGAAATTCCCTGTAATTTTTATTAATTATTTAGCATGATGCTAACTCGATTTCATTTCAACATTAGGATCAGCAATGAAATGGGAAAGTCATACAATGTAAACGGCAGGTGTCGTGTTTGAATAATATAGAAAAATGAAAATCGTTAAAAACAGAGATACATGACACACGTAATACATGAAATTTCCATTTTTAATAATTATTTAGCATGATGCTAACTAGCTTTCATTTCAACATTAGTATTTGGGATGAAGTGGGAAAAGTTTTGCGCTAACTTTGATTTTGGACACAAACTTTATTAGCATGATGCTACTATGCAGTTAATGATGAGTGTTCACTTAATGACAATCTTACCTAACCTGTCTGCACATGTAAATAAGTGTGAATTAATTGATTTATTTATAAAAATTGATTAATTATTAATCATTTTAACACAGAATAATCTTAATTGTGTTACTGTGATATCTGTAAAAAGCATAACTGGTGGATCAGACAAAACTTAACTAACATAACTAACATTTTCAACCAACAGGTTTAAATATAGGTTTGATGAATGGACCAACAGAAATACACAAAAAGCACAAAAACCATTGACTTACATTGAAAGTAAAGTATATCGTCGCATCTCCATTTTTGATGATTTCTATATTTCTACATGAATTAAATGCAGAAGCTGGCATTTACATTGTGGGAATATGTAATGATGAATGGACCAATAGAAATTCTCCAGCATAGCTTGGAAAAAAAAATCTGGGTCCATTGACTTCCATTGGAAGTGAAGGCCTCTCATGTAAAGTTGCAATTTCCAGTGTTTTCCACTGGACAGCGACGATATGCTTTACTTTCAATGGCAGTCAATGGAACTAAATTTTTTTCCGAGCTCTTTTGGAGTATTTCTATTGGTCCATTCATCATGAAATTTACACACAATGTAAACAACCACTGGCGTGTTCATACGATATAGAGAACTCAAAATCGATGAAATGTGGATACATGTTTTTCATTGGACAACGTTGATATCCAATCTCATCTTTTAATAAAACTCAGCACAGCAATATTAACCCCTAACGTATTTAAACCTGTTGAAAATGTTAGTTATCTACTGATGTCTTAATAAATGTTTTGTCTGATCCACCAGTTAGGCTTTCACAGATATCACAGCAACACATTAAAAAGTTTGTATTTTTTTAGAGGTTTGAGAGTGAAATGCTTTCAGGTCTGAATGCTTTTCGTTTCTGTTTCTTAAGGTTCGTCTGATTTTACTCTCAACACATGGGTTTAACCCAGAATGTAAACCTAGAGGATGCAGGAAGGCCAGTTTCTCACTGGTGCTCATGAGCGTGCAGGTAATCGTGTCATCACAGCACTACAGAATGTAGAGTGATGAGTTTCATATCGTCTACGGTGTGAGAGGAGGGTCTGTGGAGAGACAGTTGTAGGAATGTAGAATGTTGGATGTGGAATGTTATGGAATGAATGAGAGCCGCTTGAGTCTGTCTTTCAATTCTCTGGGCCATTCATACAAACCTATTGTTTTTAAAATGACGAACATGTTTCAAATGGTTTAAACGCAGTTACATTACTGACTACACATTAGATACATGTTAAAGTCATAATTTATTTTCTGTGAATTAAAGAGCACTCTAGAAAGCTTTGATCATGATTGGCTTGATTGTAATGTACTGTTTTGTTGGGGAGTGTAATGAGAATTCTTGAAAAACTCACACTAGCACCAAGTAAATGCTGTGTTTGTTAATGCTTTTGGTTTAGGAGCTTAAAGTCAATCAATTTCATAAAGTCAAGTAATTACATTTATGCATCTATTATCTTCCGCTTTATGCCACTAGTCGGGGTCACTGGAGCCAATCCCAGCATCATCGGGCAAAGGTGGAGTTCACCATAGACAGGTCACCAGTCCATCACATGACCAACACACACTCACACCTACGGTCAGTTTAGAGTGAGGATCAACCTAACATACATGTGTTTGGACTGTGGGAGGAAACCGGAGAACCCGGAGGAACCCACTCAAACACAGAGAGACCATAAACACTCCACACAGAACCACCCGGACCAGGAATCCAACCCAGATCATGAGAAGACAGTGCTGACCACTACACCACCATACTGACCACTACACTACCATACTAACCACTACACAACCATACTAACCACTACACCACCATACTAACCACTACACAACCATACTAACCACTACACCACCGTACTAACCACTACACCACCATACTAACCACTACACCACCGTACTAACCACTACACCACCATACTAACCACTACACAACCATACTAACCACTACACCACCATACTAACCACTACACCACCGTACTAACCACTACACCACCGTACTAACCACTACACCACCATACTAACCACTACACCACCATACTAACCACTACACAACTATACTACTCACTACACCACCATACTAACCACTACACCACCATAGTAACCACTACACCACCGTACTAACCACTACACCACCGTACTAACCACTACACCACCACACTGACCACTACACCACCATACTAACCACTACACCACCACACTGACCACTACAACACCATACTAACCACTACACCACCGTACTAACCACTACACCACCATACTAACCACTACACCACCCTACTAACCACTACACCACCATACTAACCACTACACCACCGTACTAACCACTACACCACCGTACTAACCACTACACCACCACACTGACCACTACACCACCATACTGGCCACTACACCACCGCACTAACCACTACACCACCATACTAACAACTACACCACCATACTGACCACTACACCACCGTACTAACCACTACACCACTGTACTGACCACTACACCACGGTACCAAGCACTACACCACCGTACTAACCACTACATCACCATACTGACCACTACATTACAATACTGACCACTACATTACCATACTGAACACTACACCACCATACTAACCACTACACCACCGTACTAACCACTACACCACCGTACTAACCACTACACCACTATACTGACTACTACACCACCGTACTAACCACTACACAACCATACTGACCACTACACCACCATACTGACCACTACACCACCATCCTAACCACTACACCACCATACTAACCACTACACCACCATACTAACCACTACACCACTGTACTAACCTCTACACCACCGTACTAACCACTACACCACCATACTGACCACTACATTACCATACTGAACACTACACCACCGTACTAACCACTACACCACCATACTAACCACAACACCACCGTACTAACCACTACACCACTATACTGACTACTACACCACCGTACTAACCACTACACCACCATACTAACCACTACACCACCGTACTAACCACTACACCACCATACTGACCACTACATCACCGTACTGACCACTACATTACCATACTGAACACTACACCACCGTACTAACCACTACACCACCATACTAACCACTACACCATCGTACTAACCACTACACCACTATACTGACTACTACACCACCATACTAACCACTACACCACCGTACTAACCACTACACCACCATACTGACTACTACACCACTATACTGACTACTACACCACCGTACTAACCACTACACCACCATACTAACCACTACACCACCATACTAACCACTACACCACCGTACTAACCACTACACCACCGTACTAACCACTACACCACCGTACTAACCACTACACCACCGTACTAACCACTACACCACCGTACTAACCTCTACACCACCATACTAACCACTACACCACCATACTAACCACTACACCCCCGTACTAACCACTACACCACCGTACTGACCACTACACCACCATACTGGCCACTACACCACCGCACTGACCACTACACCACCATACTGGCCACTACACCACCATACTAACCACTACACCACCATACTGACCACTACACCACCGTACTAACCACTACACCACTGTACTGACCACTACACCACCGTACCGACCACTACACCACCGTACTAACCACTACATCACCGTACTGACCACTACATTACCATACTGACCTCTACACCACCATACTAACCACTACACCACTATACTGACCACTACACCACCATACTGACCACTACACCACCGTACTAACCACTACACCACCATACTAACCACTACACCACCGTACTAACCACTACACCACCGTACTAACCACTACACCACCATACTGACCACTACACCACCATACTAACCACTACACCACCGTACAAACCACTACACCACCGTACTAACCACTACACCACTGTACTAACCACTACACCACCATACTGACCACTACACCACCGTACTAACCACTACACCACCGCACTGACCACTACACCACCATACTAACCACTACACCACCGTACTAACCACTACACCACCATACTAACCACTACACCACCATACTGGCCACTACACCACAGTACTGACTAATTAAAATTGTATTTGTGATTATTTTCCGTATTTTCAATTAATACACCGAATTAATTTTAATTTTTTAATAAGCCAGACATGTTTTGATAGGCGTGTACGGCGCTTATAATCTGGAGATGCGACACAAGTTGAGCTCGAACTCTTCGACTCAGGAGTTCCGCTGATGTTCGCGTCCCAAACTTTGTAAGAGCTGATGAAGCTTTTTTCTTCTGGGTGAATTAGACAGTTCTGCCATTAAAGCAGGGACCAGACAAGCCAGTCCTAATAAAACGTCACCCTCAGGGTGCAGGAGCGCTCCGTGCATCAGGACCGCCGAGCCATTTGTCTAGTCAGACACATCCCCTCGTCCGCTGCCCCTCAGACACGCAGTAATTAACAATTAAGAGGAGCCGGACGTGTAAAAGGGGGCCGGCGTGAAGAAGTAAAGAAGACAAATACGCAGCAATCAGTTCCCTCTGCTGTACGACTGTCACGGCCGGCGGCAGCAACACAGGCAGCTGTCCACTGTATCAGCTCCACTGACCATACAGGACCTCCACTCACTGTCCACTGTATCAGCTCCACTGACCATACAGGACCTCCACTCACTGTCCACTGTATCAGCTCCACTGACCATACAGGACCTCCACTCACTGTCCACTGTATCAGCTCCACTGACCATACAGGACCTCCACTCACTGTCCACTGTATCAGCTCCACTGACCATACAGGACCTCCACTCACTGTCCACTGTATCAGTTCCACTGACCATACAGGACCTCCACTCACTGTCCACTGTATCAGCTCCACTGACCATACAGGACCTCCACTCACTGTCCACTGTATCAGCTCCACTGACCATACAGGACCTCCACTCACTGTCCACTGTATCAGCTCCACTGACCATACAGGACCTCCACTCACTGTCCACTGTATCAGCTCCACTGACCATACAGGACCTCCACTCACTGTCCACTGTATCAGCTCCACTGACCATACAGGACCTCCACTCACTGTCCACTGTATCAGCTCCACTGACCATACAGGAGCTCCACTCACTGTCCACTGTATCAGCTCCACTGACCATACAGGAGCTCCACTCACTGTCCACTGTATCAGCTCTACTGACCATACAGGACCTACACTCACTGTCCACTGTATCAGCTCCACAGACCATACAGGACCTCCACTCACTGTCCACTGTATCAGCTCCACTGACCATACAGGACCTCCACTCACTGTCCACTGTATCAGCTCCACTGACCATACAGGACCTACACTCACTGTCCACTGTATCAGCTCCACTGACCATACAGGAGCTCCACTTACACACTGTAGTTCATCTGATTCTCTGTATACTTTATTACTCTGTTCTTTAATGATCAGGACCCCCACAGGACCACCACAGAGCAGATACTATTAGGGAGGTGGATCATTCTCAGCACTGCAGTGACACTGACATGGTGGTGGTGTGTTAGTTAGTGTGTGTTGTGCTGGTGTGAGTGGATCAGACAAAACAGTGCTGCTGCTGCTGGAGTGTTCAAACACCTCAGTATCAGTATATCCAGACAGTAGATTAATTATTAAATTATTAAATACTACAAATTATACAAAGTATATAACCATATACTATTCCTTATTTAGTATTATTTAATAATTCTTCAGTAAGTACTATGAATTATTCAGTGTCTACTAGAAATTATTTAGTATCGACTAGAAATTAAGTATATACTTGTGTGATTTAGTATGTACTATTAATTGTTAAGTACCTGCTATAAATTATTCAGCATGTACTATAAATGATTCTGTCTACTATGAATTATTCAGTACATGAATTATATTCAGTATCTACTATGAATTAAGTATATACTATAAATGATGTAGTATATACTATTAATTATTTAGTACCTCCTATAAATTATTCAGTATCTACTACAAAATCTTCAGTAACTAATTTAAATTACTCAGTATCTGCTATGAATTATATTCAGTATCTACTATAAATTAAGTATATACTATAAATTATTTAGTATATACTATTATTTATTTAGTACCTGCTATAAATTATTCAGTATCTACTACAAAAGTTTTAAGTAACTACTATAAATTATTCAGTGTCTACTATAAATGATGTATATTATAAATTATTTAGTATTTATTGTGAATTATTCAGTATCTACTCTTATTTATTCAGTATCAACTATAAAATAAGTATGTACTATAAATGATTTAAAATATACTATTTATTTATTAAATACTATAAATTATTAGGTGTCTACTGTAAATTATGTATATCATAAATTATTAAGTATTTATTGTCAATTAAACAGTATCTACAACAAAGTTTTAGTAACTACAATGAATTATTCATTATCTACTATAAATGATTCATTATCTACTATAAATGATTCTTTATCTACTATAAATTATTCAGTATCTACTATGAATTATATTCAGTATCTACTATAAATTAAGTTTATACTGTAAACGATTTAGTATATACTATTAATTGTTTAATACCTGCTATAAACTATTCAATATCTATCACAAAGTTTTCAGTCCCTACTATAGATTATTCAGTGTCTACTATAAATTAAGTATATACTATAAATGATTTAATATATACTATTATTTGTTCAATACCGGCTATGAATTATTTAGTATCTACTACAAAGTTTTTAGTAACTACTATTATTTATTTAGAACCTGCTATAAATGTTTCAGTATCTACTATGAAGTATATCCAGTATCTACTGTAATTACTAATATCTCAGATATTTTATGAACAGAGGAGATTAATACTGGTATATATCTTTCACTGAGCCGGTTTGGTGGATGTGCTTGTGTATGTTAGGCTGAAGTTTGAGGCCGTGTCTCTTAAAGGCTTCTCTTCTGTGAGCTGCTGCCAGCGAGAACTACGGGAGAGCAGATATATCAGCTTGTGTTAATTTATTTAAGAGAAGCACACTGACGGGAAACATTGTGTTGGAGTTCAGACAAATCGTGCCGGAGTGATGACAGACTGACGCAGCATAGCTGCACAAATTAGAGCTGTTAGTGGAGATGAAGTGGACAAACCGCAGCTCCACCGCGAGGGCTTGGCAGTCGATTGGCTTCTGAGCTGAGCTTCAAGATACAGATGTTTTTACGGGACCAGCAATCAGCCTTGACCTGCTGATAGTATTAAATCACCTGCCTATTACAAACGAGCTGAGTTTACACTGTCTCCATCCACCACCTCAGACATTCCTCTCTCTCTGCTTATTAAACTTTAACACAACAACTGTACAACACATACCTGTGTACAGGTACACTGTAACACTACCTTCACCTACCTGTGTACAGGTAAACTGTAACACTACCTTCACCTACCTGTGTACAGGTAAACTGTAACACTACCTTCACCTACCTGTGTACAGGTAAACTGTAACACTACCTTCACCTACCTGTGTACAGGTACACTGTAACACTACCTTCACCTACCTGTGTACAGGTAAACTGTAAAACCGCCTTCACCTACCTGTGTACAGGTAAACTGTAACACTATCTTCACCTACCTGTGTACAGGTAAACTGTAACACCACCTTCACCTACCTGTGTACAGGTAAACTGTAAAACCGCCTTCACCTACCTGTGTACAGGTAAACTGTAACACTACCTTCACCTACCTGTGTACAGGTAAAATGTAACACTATCTTCACCTACCTGTGTACAGGTAAACTGTAACACCACCTTCACCTACCTGTGTACAGGTAAACTGTAAAACCGCCTTCACCTACCTGTGTACAGGTAAACTGTAACACTTCCTTCACCTACCTGTGTACAGGTAAACTGTAACACTACCTTCACCTACCTGTGTACAGGTAAAATGTAGCACTACCTTCACCTACCTGTGTACAGGTAAACTGTAACACTGCCTTCACCTACCTGTGTACAGGTAAACTGTAACACTACCTTTACCTACCTGTGTACAGGTACACTGTAACACTACCTTCACCTACCTGTGTACAGGTAAACTGTAACACTGCCTTCACCTACCTGTGTACAGGTAAATCGTAACACTACCTTCACCTACTTGTGAAGGTAAATCGTAACACTACCTTCACCTACCTGTGTACAGGTAAATCGTAACACTACCTTCACTTACCTCTGTACAGGTAAACTGTAACACTGCCTTCACCTACCTGTGTACAGGTAAATCGTAACACTACCTTCACTTACCTCTGTACAGGTAAACTGTAAGTCTCCCTGGATAAGAGTGTCTACCAGTAATGTAAATGAGATTTAGACCTCAGCTCCTCTCCTACCTGAAAGCAACGTCTTGATCCACCAACCTTGAAGATGCATGGAAGACCAGCATCAAGCCTCTTTTCTCTCCTGGAGCCCAAGTGGTGGCATGAACTTCTTACTTCTCTCTGTAATGAAACCCAAGTTGAAGGACTGAAGACCCATCTGATCTAGTTCCAACCATAATCTGCGACACCTGTGTCAGTCAATTAGCTTCTTCAGAAGTTCCTGATTGGCTGGATTAATGGTATTAGGGATGAACAGCAGGCCACATGTAGGTTAGACACAAAAGTCTGCAGGACAGTAGCTCTCCAGAACTTACAGTAATGTCCTCCCAGCCAACTTGTTCATGAGTGGGTTTTATCTGGACTGTGTGGGTTTTATGTGGGCTTGTAGTGGCTCCCAGTGGAGTCATAACCTTGGAACCCAGATGGGCTACAGTCATGCATCACGGTTGGATCAGTTTGTGGACCCCATTTGGGTCACAGTTGTGACTCCCAGTTAGGCTACCGCTGGTGGCCAGGCTGGAATACAGTTATGGGAACCAGTTAGGCTACAGATGTGGGCCCCAAGTGGGTTACCATTGTGGGCTGTAGTTCGGCTACATTTGTGGTCCCAACAGGGTTACAGTTACAGGGTTAGATCAGTTTGTGGGCCCCATTTAGGTCACAGTTGTGACTCCCAGTTAGGCTACCTCTGTTGGCCCAGCTTGAATACAGCTATGGGACCCAGTTAGGTTACAGATGTGGGCCCCAAGTGGGTTACCGTTGTGGGCCCTAGATAGGCTACATTTGTGGTCCCAACAGGGTTACAGTTACAGGGTTGGATCAGTTTGTGGGCCCCATTTGGGTCACAGTTGTGATTCCAGTTAGGCTACCTCTGGTGGCCCAGCTTGAATACAGCTATGGGACCCAGTTAGGCTGCAGATGTGGGCCCTAAGGGGGTTACAGTTATTTCTGTTTTGAATGTGATTATTGTTCACATGGACCCCATTTGCAGCCTAGATTGGCCCCATTAGTGAACCACATGGGCAAAAACACACACAGGGTCCATATGGAGCCAACTAACAGGTCTGGGCCCATTAAGGGGGCCCATGTGGGGCCACAGGGACATGTTGGCTGGCTTATATTCCATTTTTGCTTATTCTGTCTAAATTCACATTGGCTTTTGTTTTCTGGCAGTAACTGAGCAACACTGATAGTTTAGACTCGAACCTACTTGTTCTACCTGGGACCGATTCTCAGACTAGATACCGAAGCTCTTCTGTAAGCCACTCTAGATGCCTTAAAGGTGAATGTAACCATCACCATTCATACTCTAGCCAGGGCCAATTCCACAGAGTGACAGTGTAAAATTGTTTAAATAGATTAAAAAGACTTTGTAACATTAACCAAAGCCTACAAACACTTTATCCCCTGCATGCTGGGACCTTCAGATGCCTCTGTGACTTCAAACTCCAGATGCTCCGGAAGCATGAGTGTGTCTTTGTTTCCTTAAGAGAGAGCGGCAAGAGAGGACGATGGCCAAGGCACTGAAAAATTGAGGGCAGTACTATGTCCCGCAAAGGGCAGCCATGTAGCAGCCAACAGCGTTTCCATCAGAAGCTGCTGGAGACGTAGCTTGTGTACTTTATGTCAGCTTTGGCAAGTCAAGCGAGAATTGTTTCCGCAGAAACACTGAGAGGAGGACACGGCTTTCAGCAGGAGCGCAATGTAGGGACAAAAAGAGGGGAAACAAGGAAATAGCTTTAGAGAGAATATTAATGGCCACCGAAAGCGTATGCTTCAGTACGGTGACCAGAGAGATCAGACAATACGGAGAACGCGGAGTCAAAATGAGTGATTCTTATGAACCCCCGGAGGAAGCAGGCAATTAGAATATCCAGGGGACTAATTAATCAGAGGCCGCGGTTCAACTCGGCACTGAAACAGCAGTAAAATACGACTGAATTTGTCTGCAACCTCAGAAGTAATCACCGATACGATAAAACAGAATGTTCCTGCTGGTCGGGAGCTCGCCACAATATGCCACCCTTGACATTTTAGTCTAGACTTCACGTCCTTTTATTGGGGGACGGAATGTCTCGTTGCAGTACAGTATTCATCCACAGGGAGCCCTCTGGTTTAGTGTTGGCTGTGTGTGTTATCCAAGCTTTACAGGATAACAGGGTCGGACTTGTTCCTCCCTACATCAGGCTGACCTTGAAGGATGACCTTTCCAGAGTATCCTTTGTTTAGGGTGTCTGTTATCCAATCTTTACTCCTTCAGTCTACTCCCTGTCTGGTTGGGACTCTTGCAGAGTTTGTAGTTGTATTATGAAGGGAAATTGTATGTATTTTTTAAATCTCGTCCAATCTAAAGGATAACTGGGTCCGATTTGCTCCTCCCGACATCAGGGTGGCCTTAAACAATGACCTTCCCAGAGTATCCTTTGTTGTGTCTGTTACTCAATCTTTACTCAGCCAGTCTACTCCCTGTCCTGTCGGGACTTTAACAAAGTTTGTAGTTGTTATGAAGGGAACCAGACTGATATAGTTGTGATAGCTGTGTGTATTATTTAAGCCTGGTCCACTCTTAAGGACAACTGGGTCCGATTTGCTCCATCCTACATCAGGGTGACTCTAAACCATGTCCTTCCCAGAGTATCCTTTGTTGAAGGGTGTCTGTTGTCCAATCTTTACTCCTTTAGTCTACTCCCTGTCCAGGTGGCACTCTTACAGAGTTTGTATTATCTAAGAGTTATCTAGAGTTTTATTATCTAAGCCTGGTCCGCTTTACATGATGACTGGGTCTGATTTGCTCCTGTCTACACCAGGGTGACCTTAAACCATGACCTTCCCAGAGTATCCTCTGGGTCTGGTGTCTGTTATCCAATCTTTACTCCTCCAATCTACTCCCTGTCCAGTCGGGACTCTTACAGGGTTAGTAGTTGTGTTAGGAAAGGAAACAGTCTGATATAGTTGTGATAGCTGTGTGTATTATCTACGCCTCGTCCACTTTAAATGACAACTGGGTCCGATTTGCTCCTCCCTACATCAGGGTGACCTTAAACCATAACCTTCCCAGAGTATCCCCTTTTGTCGGGTGTCCATTATCCAATCTTTACTCCTTCAGTCTACTCCCTGTCCTGTTGGGACTCTCACAGAGTTTGTTCTTTTATTGGGGGGACGGAATGTCTCATTGCAGTATAGTATTTATCCAAAGGGAGCCCTCAGGTTCAGTGTTGGACTCTTACAGGGTTTGTAGTTGAATTATAAAGTGAAACGACTGGATAACAGGGCCCGATTTGCTCCTCCCTACATCAGGGTGACCTTGAACCATGACCTTCCCAGAGTATCCTCTGTTGTGGGGTGTCTGTTGTCCAATCTCAGCCAATCTACTCCCTGTCCTGTCGGGACTCTTACAGAGTTTGTAGTTGCATTATAAAGAAAAACAGGCTGTCAAGTCAAGTCAAACTTTTTATTTATAAAGCACGTTTTAAAGACTGTAGAAGCCAACCAAAGTGCTGTACAAGTCAAAATAACAGCAAATAATATACAACAAAGAAATATAAATTATAAACAAACCAAAAACTATCAATATAAAAACATTAAAATGAAATGTTAAAATATTACCTAGGCAAGAATTAAAAAGACATAAGGAAGGAAAGGACCGGGAATAGAAATAGGTTTGCAAATTTGACTTAAAAACATCAATTGTAGATGTCGATGACCTTCCCAGAGTATCCTCTGTTGTGGAGTGTCTGTTATCCAATTTTTATTCCTCCACTCCCTGTCCAGTCATGGCTGGCTCAACATGTTTAATATTTATGACTCAGTATCCTGTAGTGCTGCAGATTCTGTGGTGTGAAATGTGGTGTTGATTGTATGCCTGAAAGACCATCAACCAAGAAGCTAAAAGTTGTGGTCATTGTAGGTCTGCGAACTGGCCAGCAGGTAATCCTTGAAAGACTCTAGAGCCTGTGAAAAACAGCACATCACACACTTGCAGGACATCAAGTGACGGTCGTTCTGACAGACTGTAATACACTACAGGAAGCGTAGGGGGCGACGGTCGTTCTGACAGACTGTAATACACTACAGGAAGCGTAGGGGGCGACGGTCGTTCTGACAGACTGTAATACACTACAGGAAGCATAGGGGGCGACGGTCGTTCTGACAGACTGTAATACACTACAGGAAGCGTAGGGGGCGACGGTCGTTCTGACAGACTGTAATACACTACAGGAAGCGTAGGGGGCGACGGTCGTTCTGACAGACTGTAATACACTACAGGAAGCGTAGGGGGCGACAGTCGTTCTGACAGACTGTAATACACTACAGGAAGCGTAGGGGGCGACGGTGGTTCTGACAGACTGTAATACACTACAGGAAGCATAGGGGCGACAGTCGTTCTGACAGACTGTAATACACTACAGGAGGCGTAGGGGGCGACGGTCGTTCTGACAGACTGTAATACACTACAGGAAGCATTGGGGGCAACGGTCGTTCTGACAGACTGTAATACACTACAGGAAGCATAGGGGGCGACAGTCGTTCTGACAGACTGTAATACACTACAGGAAGCGTAGGGGGCGACAGTCGTTCTGACAGACTGTAATACACTACAGGAAGCGTAGGGGGCGACAGTCGTTCTGACAGACTGTAATACACTACAGGAGGCGTAGGGGGCGACGGTCGTTCTGACAGACTGTAATACACTACAGGAAGCATTGGGGGCAACGGTCGTTCTGACAGACTGTAATACAGTACAGGAAGCGTAGGGGGCGACAGTCGTTCTGACAGACTGTAATACACTACAGGAAGCATAGGGGGCGACAGTCGTTCTGACAGACTGTAATACAATAGAGGAAGCGTAGGGGGCAACGGTCATTCTGACAGACTGTAATACACTACAGGAAGCGTAGGGGGCGACGGTCGTTCTGACAGACTGTAATACACTACAGGAAGCGTAGGGGGCGACGGTCGTTCTGACAGACTGTAATACACTACAGAAAGCGTAGGGGGCGACAGTCGTTCTGACAGACTGTAATACACTACAGGAATCGTAGGGGGCGGCGGTCGTTCTGACAGACTGTAATACACCACAGGAAGCGTAGGGGGCGACGGTCATTCTGACAGACTGTAATACACTACAGGAAGCATAGGGGGCGACGTCGTTCTGACAGACTGTAATACACTACAGGAAGCGTAGGGGGCGACGGTCATTCTGACAGATTGTAATACACTACAGGAAGCGTAGGGGGCGATGGACAATCTGACAGACTGTAATACACTACAGGAAGCGTAGGGGGCGACGGTCGTTCTGACAGACTGTAATACACTACAGGAAGCATAGGGGGCGACGTCGTTCTGACAGACTGTAATACACTATAGGAAGCGTAGGGGGCGACGGTTGTTCTGACAGACTGTAATACAGTAAAGGAAGCATAGGGGCGACGGTCATTCTGACAGACTGTAATATACTACAGGAAACGTAGGGGGCGACGGTCGTTCTGACAGACTGTAATACAGTAAAGGAAGCATAGGGGCGACGGTCATTCTGACAGACTGTAATACACTACAGGAAACGTAGGGGGCGACGGTTGTTCTGACAGACTGTAATACACTACAGGAAGCATAGGGGGCGACGTCGTTCTGACAGACTGTAATACACTATAGGAAGCGTAGGGGGCGACGGTCGTTCTGACAGACTGTAATACAGTAAAGGAAGCATAGGGGCGACGGTCGTTCTGACAGACTGTAATACACTACAGGAAACGTAGGGGGCGACGGTCGTTCTGACAGACTGTAATACAGTAAAGGAAGCATAGGGGCGACGGTCATTCTGACAGACTGTAATACACTACAGGAAACGTAGGGGGCGACGGTTGTTCTGACAGACTGTAATACACTACAGGAAGCATAGGGGGCAACAGTCGTTTTGACAGACTGTAATACACTACAGGAAGCGTAGGGGGCAACGGTCATTCTGACAGACTGTAATACAGTACAGGAAGCATAGGGGGCGACGGTCATTCTGACAGACTGTAATACACTACAGGAAGCGTAGGGGGCGACGGTCTTTCTGACAGACTGTAATACACCACAGGAAGCGTAGGGGGCGACGGTCATTCTGACAGACTGTAATACACTACAGGAAGCGTAGGGGGCGACGGTCATTCCAACAGACTGTAATACACTACAGGAAGCGTAGGGGGCGACGGTCGTTCTGACAGACTGTAATACAATACAGGAAGTGTAGGGGGCGACGGTCGTTCTGACAGACTGTAATACACTACAGGAAGCGTAGGGGGCGACGGTCATCCTAACAGACTGTCATACACTACTATTTCAAAAGCATTTATAATGTTCGTACGATCCACACACTCATTCTAACAGATTGTAATACACTAAATGAAGCATAGGGGGCGATATGACTTCAATTCTATCACCGTTAGTTGGAGTCGCATGAACAATATTATGAATTCTGCCAGATTTCAGCCACAGGTGGCTCAGAAGTAGACGAGTCTAATATAATGGGCCTCAATTCAACCTGTCCAAGCTGCTGTGAGTTCAGAATATGAGCTGCCAATCAGCTGATCAATGGCGCCGGGGCTTTGGGCTGCGCTGCACTGTTTCATATCACAATAGAGCAGATAGGATCTTCCATCCTTCCAATTCATCCAGAAGGTTGACGTGTGGATCTTTTAAACGCCTATTCATGACGTTAATTAGCGTGATAAGGTCCGGATGAGGCAGGCGAGCGTCGGATAAAGCCGGAGCCGGGGGAGTATTCCCTGTAGCCCCCACAGAGCCGCTTCTCTCTCCCGGCCAGGATTTATCCTCTCCATCTTATCGGCTGTAATATCGTCTTCCTTCCTCCAGCCGTCAGCCCGAATCTGATTCATCGACTGTATCTGCCTTCGCCCGCCCCACCAGGGGACACCAGGAAACAACCAACCCGCTCTAACCTTGAGTGCTTCCCACCAAGATTCACTGCCAGCAGAACTTTGTGTGTGGGTGCGCTCGTCTCTCTATCCTTTCGGGCACTGGAGACACTAAAAGGACCTGACTTTGTACAAAAGTTCTGTTTAATTTTTTAAACTGAGAGAACAAAGCCATTTCTTTTGGGTTCCTGAGGCTAGCGTTAAGGATTAGAATATCAAGAGTCCGGGTAACTTTACAGAATGCCAAGTCAAAGTAAAGTTTTCAAGCCTGGAGTTTAAAAAAATGATCAAAAGCTAAACACAAAGACCTGGTAGACCACTTGGAAGACTTGGTAGAACACCACACTGTTCCCTTCAGGTCTAAATAAATGAACTCAGCTTCATTCATGAAAAGTTCTACCATCCACACAGAAACTCTGACTGTAATACACTACAGGAAGCGTAGGGGGCGACGATCGTTCTGACAGACTGTAATACACTACAGGAAGCGTAAGGGGCGACACTCGTTCTGACAGACTGTAATACACTACAGGAAGCGTAGGGGGCGGCGGTCATTCTGACAGACTGTAATACACTACAGGAAGCGTAGGGGGCGACGGTCATTCTGACAGACTGTAATACACTACAGGAAGCGTAGGGGGAGACGGTCACTCTGACAGACTGTAATACACTACAGGAAGCGTAGGGGGCGACGGTCTATCTGACAGACTAATACACTACAGGAAGCGTAGGGGGAGACGGTGGTTCTGACAGACTGTAATACACTACAGGAAGCGTAGGGGGCGACGGTCACTCTGACAGACTAATACACTACAGGAAGCGTAGGGGGAGACGGTGGTTCTGACAGACTGTAATACACTACAGGAAGCGTAGGGGGCGACAGTCATTCTGACAGATTGTAATACACTACAGGAAGCGTAGGGGGCGACGGTCATTCTGACAGACTGTAATACACTACAGGAAGCGTAGGGGGCGACGGTCGTTCTGACAGACTCTCTCAGGGCAGTGATAAACTGTAAGGACACACAAAGTTAATTTACTTTAAACTCCACGAGGCGTTCCTCCTGTCGCAGGCACTCCATCAGATTCCACCGAGCAGCATCTCCCTCGCATGCCAATGCAGCCGCACTCACTCCACCAGCCCAAACACACCTTACCCTCAAAACATCTCCTGAAGAACCACTTCTGGGTCTCATCACATGTTTATTTAACACCGAGGACTCGTACGTGTGAGCAAAAGAGCTCCACAGCTTAAGATCATTTCTATATCCACAACGTCTTACACGACTATCTCCTCTTCAGCTCCTCCTACTGCACTGCTGCACGCCTTAAAACCTAAAGCTCCGCCTTAAATCACAATCCAACACCCACCTCGAGCTTCCACTGACTGGCCACTTTATTAGAAACACCCACCTTGTACTTTCACTAAACAGGCCACTTTATTAGAAACACCAACCTGGTACTTTCACTAAACAGGCCACTTTATTAGAAACACCAACCTGGTACTTCCACTAAATAGGCCACTTTATTAGAAACACCAACTTGTGCTTCTACAAACTGGCCACTTTATTAGAAACACTCACCTTGTGCTTTCACTAAATAGGCCACTTTATTAGAAACACTCACCTTGTGCCTTCACTAAACAGGCCACTTTATTAGAAACACCACTGTATGCTTCCACTGAACTGGCCACTTTATTAGAAACACCAACCTTGTACTTTCACTAAACAGGCCACTTTATTAGAAACACCCACCTTGTACTTTCACTAAACAGGCCACTTTATTAGAAACACCCACCTTGTACTTTCACTAAACAGGCCACTTTATTAGAAACACCCACCTTGTACTTTCACTAAACAGGCCACTTTATTAGAAACACCAACCTTGTACTTCCACTAAATAGGCCACTTTATTAGAAACACCAACCTTGTGCTTCCACTGAACTGGCCACTTTATTAGAAACACCACCGTGTGCTTCCACTGAACTGGCCACTTTATTAGAAACAACAATTTGTGCTTTTACCAAACAGGCCACTTTATTAGAAACACCAACCTTGTGCTTCCACTGAACTGGCCACTTTATTAGAAACACCACCGTGTGCTTCCACTGAACTGGCCACTTTATTAGAAACAACAACTTGTGCTTTTACCAAACAGGCCACTTTATTAGAAACACCCACCTTGTGCTTCCACTAAACAGGCCACTTTATTAGAAACACCAACTTGTGCTTTTACTAAACAGGCCACTTTATTAGAAACGCCACCGTGTGCTTCCACTGAACTGGCCAATTTACTAGAAACACCCACCTTGTGCTTCTACTAACTGGCCACTTTATTAGAAACACCAACTTGTGCTTTTAACAAACAGGCCACTTTATTAGAAACACCCACCTTGTGCTTCCACTAAACAGGCCACTTTATTAGAAACACCAACTTGTGCTTTTACTAAACAGGCCACTTTATTAGAAACACCACCGTGTGCTTCCACTGAACTGGCCACTTTATGAGAAACACCACCGTGTGCTTCCACTGAACTGGCCACTTTATTAGAAACACCAACCTTGTGCTTCTACTAACTGGCCACTTTATTAGAAACACCAACTTGTGCTTTTACTAAACAGGCCACTTTATTAGAAACACCACCGTGTGCTTCCACTGAACTGGCCACTTTATTAGAAACACCCACCTTGTGCTTCCACTAAACAGGCCACTTTATTAGAAACACCAACTTGTGCTTTTACTAAACAGGCCACTTTATTAGAAACACCACCGTGTGCTTCCACTGAACTGGCCACTTTATTAGAAACACCAACCTTGTGCTTCTACTGAACTGGCCACTTTATTAGAAACACCAACTTGTGCTTCCACTAAACTGGCCACTTTATTAGAAACACCACCGTGTGCTTCCACTGAACTGGCCACTTTATTAGAAACACCAACCTTGTGCTTCTACTAACTGGCCACTTTATTAGAAACACCAACTTGTGCTTTTACTAAACAGGCCACTTTATTAGAAACGCCACCGTGTGCTTCCACTGAACTGGCCAATTTACTAGAAACACCCACCTTGTGCTTCTACTAACTGGCCACTTTATTAGAAACACCAACTTGTGCTTTTAACAAACAGGCCACTTTATTAGAAACACCCACCTTGTGCTTCCACTAAACAGGCCACTTTATTAGAAACACCAACTTGTGCTTTTACTAAACAGGCCACTTTATTAGAAACACCACCGTGTGCTTCCACTGAACTGGCCACTTTATGAGAAACACCACCGTGTGCTTCCACTGAACTGGCCACTTTATTAGAAACACCAACCTTGTGCTTCTACTAACTGGCCACTTTATTAGAAACACCAACTTGTGCTTTTACTAAACAGGCCACTTTATTAGAAACACCACCGTGTGCTTCCACTGAACTGGCCACTTTATTAGAAACACCCACCTTGTGCTTCCACTAAACAGGCCACTTTATTAGAAACACCAACTTGTGCTTTTACTAAACAGGCCACTTTATTAGAAACACCACCGTGTGCTTCCACTGAACTGGCCACTTTATTAGAAACACCAACCTTGTGCTTCTACTAACTGGCCACTTTATTAGAAACACCAACTTGTGCTTCCACTAAACTGGCCACTTTATTAGAAACACCACCGTGTGCTTCCACTGAACTGGCCACTTTATTAGAAACACCAACTTGTGCTTTTACTAAACAGGCCACTTTATTAGAAACACCACCGTGTGCTTCCACTGAACTGGCCACTTTATTAGAAACACCCACCTTGTGCTTCCACTAAACAGGCCACTTTATTAGAAACACCAACTTGTGCTTTTACTAAACAGGCCACTTTATTAGAAACACCACCGTGTGCTTCCACTGAACTGGCCACTTTATTAGAAACACCAACCTTGTGCTTCTACTAACTGGCCACTTTATTAGAAACACCAACTTGTGCTTCCACTAAACTGGCCACTTTATTAGAAACACCACCATGTGCTTCCACTGAACTGGCCACTTTATTAGAAACACCAACCTTGTGCTTCTACTAACTGGCCACTTTATTAGAAACACCAACTTGTGCTTCCACTAAACAGGCCACTTTATTAGAAACACAGTTGCTCTATATTTGTTTTATTGTGTGTTCTATAATAAACAGGAGATATTAAGCTGTCAGTGCTTCAGGTTTTGGTAACTTCATGAGTCTCTGCTGGCCTCTCCGTAGCCGTGGTCTTCTCACCGCGGTCGTTTTCCAGACCCCTCTGAACGCAAGTGCTGTAGTTTGACTGCTGGCCAGAGATCGGGCGATGCTCCAGCGTCTCCGCCCTGCCAGAAGGCGCTGGCTGGAGGACAAGCCATGGTGTGAATTATGAAAATAAAACGAGCATGAAAATGCAAATGAGGTGGACGGACAGTGGAGGAGAGAGCGGTCTGGACAGAGGAATTAATTATCTCCTACATACACAGACTTTCGGCGAGAAGAGGACACGCTGGACGTGATGGAAAGCAAAGTCGGCCTAATTTCTGCCACGAAATTTGAATTATTACGGCTCAAATTGTTATTCCTGGTATTTGATTCTCGTCTTTTATTTTCATTCTTCTGCCGGATTCGCGCCTCGGAACTCGTCTGCGGCTTTGGGAGATATGAGCGCGGCTGCAGCTCCAGATTGTCTGGTCTGATTGTGTGGTTCGGGCTTGTGTACAGCGTATTGATTGGAAGCGCAGTTTCCGGGACAGATTCAGGGGGAATTTTTTTCCCATTAAGAATGAATGGGCTGGAAAACTGCACATCCGTCCACCGTCATCCGCTCCACCGTCAGACACTGTCTTGCATGTACTGACTCAGGACTGACCCCTGAGCCCATACGCAATGTTGGCCCGACCCGCACTCGTTTTTTAGTCTTATTATTCCATCCCTCGCTCCTCCCATAGAGTCCCACTCATTCCCAGACCCAAACAAACCCTACTGTGTCCTTTAACCTACAGTCACAGATCTGCATGTGCTCAAACAGTCTAATCCACAGTCATGCTGACCCGCACTCCTCTATTTGTCGTTTCTTCATCCCTCGTTCCTCCCATAGAGTCCCATTCATGTTTAACAGCACCTGGTCAACCCGCAAAGAAAGCAATAAGTAAACACACTGTGCATTATAGCAACACCCTAGCAACACCTTAGCAACCACCTGGGATACTGTGACAACACCCTAGCAACACCTTAGCAACCACCTGGGATACCGTCGCAACACCCAAGCAACACCTTGGCAACCACCCTTCAAGACCTGTACTCTGTTCTTTAATGATCAGGACCACCAAATCCCACCACAGAGCAGGTACTATTAGGGAGGTGGGTCATTCTCAGCACTGCAGCGGTGGTGGTGGTGTGTTGGTGTGTGTTGTGCTGGTGTGAGTGGATCAGACACAGCAGTGCTGCTGCTGGAGTGTGTAAACACTGTGTCCACTCACTGTCCACTCTATTAGACACTCCTACTACTTGCTGGTCCACCTTGTAGATGTAAAGTCAGAGACAGTAGCTCATCTGCTGCTGCACAGTTTGTGTTTCTCTAGTTCTTCATCAGTGGACACAGGACGCCGCCCACAGGACACTGCTGTCTAGATAGTTTTGGTTGGTGAGTGTAGTTTTGGTACAGTGAGTGGAGGTCCTGTATGGTCAGTGGAGCTGATTCAGTGGACAGTGAGTGTAGGTCCTGTATGGTCAGTGGAGCTGATTCAGTGGACAGTGAGTGGAGGTCCTGTATGGTCGGTGGAGCTGATACAGTGGACAGTGAGTGTAGGTCCTGTATGGTTAGTGAAGCTGATACAGTGGACAGTGAGTGGAGGTCCTGTATGGTCAGTGGAGCTGATACAGTGGACAGTGAGTGGAGGTCCTGTATGGTCAGTGGAGCTGATACAGTGGACAGTGAGTGGAGGTCCTGTATGGTCAGGGGAGCTGATACCGTGGACAGTGAGTGGAGATTGGAGAAGGAGGTTATGGCTGATGTGTGTATGTCCTATCACCACCACTGAGAACGTTTCTGACCTGGTAAGATCTTCTAAAACAGATTCACTCTGAAGGACTTCGTTTGCAACTTCATGGGTTTCCATTTAACAAAGCTTACATTTACTGGACCCCTCAAAACTCGCTCCCCTCAGTTTCCACATCGTATCTCACGTGCCTTGTGGAGCTCAGGAGCTAAAGCCCTGGAGGTGTCGATGAATAAGTCAGAGAGCATGATGTTCTCGGCGTTGCGGAGACAGGAATTGGGTTTGGGTACAGTTCTTCACGCCGCCGTGTGTTTAGGTGGCTCAGGCTGTTCCTGGCTTTTACTCATGGCTAGATTTTAATCTTCGGTACCTTCTGCGAACAAGCCGACTGAAGCTTCACTTCTTTTTCGAGGAACCGATGGAGGGAGGCTGTTCCTCAGAGTTCCGGATTTCTTTTGGACTGGAATTCTTTGATTCTGTACACGCTGCACTCTCTCTCCATCACACACGGATACACAGATGCTTCCACAGCATCATTTACATTCGGGGAGGGTATTCGCCGAGAAAGCCGGCCGGCGAGAACACATTGTACTCCTAGGCCTCTCTAATCATCCCTCATTACCGCGGGAGACCGGCGCCACGGAAACAGACCAGATAGAATATAGAAACTAGACTTCTATCTATACTATTAGCACAAAGGTGTCCAGATACTTTTGGCTGGTAGTATATCCAGAAAGAAGACACTGTGGGGGACACTGTGGAGCAGCCTAAGGTCATCATCTCCAATGCCTAGCCATGGCTGAACGGATACAAAGCAAGTCTTCACAGCAATGTTCCAACATCAGTAGCTGACCTACTCAATCAAATCCTCACAGCAATGTTCAACATCGATACATGACCTACTCAATCAAATCCTCACAGCAATGCTCAACATCAGTACCTGACCTCACTAACACTCAAT